>WSZQ02067953.1:0-17763 GCA_019419845.2 Weissflogia rhopalogaster
TTAATAAAGATCTCCCAAGTAATACCTTCAGATACAACAAAGTGGAAGTAATCTAAATAAATAAATATATAAATTAAATATCAAACATTTCCGCACGTGAACATAACTGAAAATAGCCCATTTCCACGCCGCACGTCCTGCTGGCGTTGGGCACGTGCAAAACCGACACGGTCCGTACAAGCGGTACGTGTGTTCAGGCCGATGTAAACGTGTAGCCGCAGCCCAAGAGTGTACAACCTCAAACCCACACATACACACACGCACACCTAACCAAACCTAACGGTCCTTCCACTCGTCGACACACGGGACCATCGGCGCAGCAAGAGGCCGAGATCAGGGCCCCTTCATCGCCGCCACCACAGCCTGCACACTGCAGGCGAGATCAAATGCAGGAATAAACAAGCCGCACACACAAACACGTTCAAATCAACACGGCCGGCAGTTACGACTTTGCACTCCAGCGCACACATATCTCGTGAGTCGTGTACAACGAGATGTGTTTGGCTAATAGGAGTTACACACCACACATCATCATGCTTACTTGTATACCTATTATAAATGTAAATGTTGAGATGTTGGTTGGCCACAAGTGTTTCTCAGAAACGACGAGATTATTAATTTAATTATCACAAGACACTGGGTAAACCCGAAAAAAAAACGAATCAACGTCGGTATTAGTCAGCTTTCCTGCTAACAGAGGTCATGACTTGGTCTCCGTCATCTTTTGCAGTTTTCAACAAAAGATGCCTGCCTTCATGTGTGCGCAATTCACACCAAATTATTTCGTCCTCAGCGGGCAATTGGCCACAATTGAGCGCGCACGCCACCGAGTGAAGTCAAGCATGTGTCAAAACATGTCACACTGAGTGGCCACATCTGTTTCGATAAATTGAGCAATCGCGAAGAAATGTTGCATGACATAATATGTCATTTGGTTGCGTTTGCGGCATTAAGGGGCTGGCAGGCTTAACTGGAGTGTGGCGTCTATTATTCAAAGTCATAATAAGTAATGTTCCATGCGCCATATACATTTCAATTTTTAAGTGCACGTGTCACACGGACGTGAATTGACGACATGTTATTATAATATTACACAAGTTTTCTGAGTGGTTTATTGTTGGGAGTAAGAGTACATAAAGATTCTTACTCGAAAACTAACTGTATCCTCTGAATTATTAATCGTTAATAAGCTCCTTAAGTGGAGCACCGCTCATTTACAACACGCGGAATCCAAATCTGGAAACGAGATATCACAATATCGCAAAATAGGATAAATATATTCATTTCTGAGCTGAAGCTTTGACATTATATTTGTATTTTAAACTATTTAAAAGTCGCTTAATTACTATAAAGTTGCTAAATATTAGTATAAAAAATTAATATCAAAGGGCTGCCAGTCTTAATTGGAGTGTGGCGTCTATTATTCAAATACATAATAAGTATACGTTTCAAGGTTTGAATGCTCGTGTCAGGCAGATGTGAATTGACGAAATGTTATAATTTTAAACCAATTTTCTGAGTGGTTTATTGTTGGGAGTAAGAATACATAAAGATTCTTACTCGAAAACTAACTGTATCCTCTGAATTATTAATCGCTAATAAGCACTTTAAGTGGAGCTCCACTCAATATCACAATATCTCAAAATGGGATAAACATATTCGTTTCTGAGATAAAGCTTTAACATTATATTTGTATTTTAAACTATTTAAAATTTTGCTATAAAAATGCAATTATTAAGCGTACCAAGGTATTAATAATCTGCATATGATAAAAATAGCTTAGAAGTTTTTCTGAACGTTGAGGAACTTCATTTAACAAGGAGAAGGCACCTTTGAGCCCTCATGGATTTGAACGAAATTTGGCAGATGCATAATATAATAGTAGAAATATTTATAGTAGAATTCAGACTTCTTTTATAACGAATAACCTCTTAGGAATACATACGAAATAATCAGTTTTGTGCATCATTCAGTTAGTGCGATACAGTTTCGGCAGTTTCTTTTCTCCATTTTCTCCCTGTACCTCCCTCATACATAGAAAATTTCTCATCCTTCCAAATCTAGACCACCGGGAGACATTTATGATATGGTGTTATATATTAAATATATCACTAAATCATTCTCTTAACATGAATTTTTAAGAGTTCTAAGTGTTCTTTTCCTGAAATTTCACGCCCATTATGATACACCCTTCTATATACTCTTCTCCACCTCAAAAAAAAAAAACATTTCCTCTGAGAGTTAGTCGAATAACTGAAGAACTCTGTTAAAAGAAGTCCTTAATCACATATAATAATACTTAAAAAGTAATTCTACGGTGAGTGAGGTGGTATTCCCGCGGAAATACCGTTAAGCCAAACCGATTATTATTGCAAAGCATTTCATTAACAAATGTCGCTACAATCGTCAACAGTGCCATCTTCCGTTTACAGCCATCCGGTCATCCACATTTATAGCGCTAGAGACGTACCTCAACTCTTTCTCAGCGTAGTAGTTTATTCATTTTATTGCAAGCTCGGTGTAAATACACGCAAAACAACCGTTCGATTGCAGTTTGCATAATGTTAAAACGCAAAACACGAAACGAAAATCGAAACAGAAAACCATCGAAAGACGATCTGATCGATTCCCAGCAATCTTATATAAGAATCAGCAATCAATATACAATAATCAAATTGTCATAACAAGTTCAACTCAGAAATTCACCTAAATGTAGATAAAAAGGACATTGAGATTCTTACGCATTTTCTGATAAGAATATATTTTCTGAAGAAATAGTACTACAGCTATAAATTAAAGATTTTCACACATTTTCGCCTATCTAAATTATGATAACACTTATGTCTGACACTTTCACGTCAATATCAACGATAAACCTTATGTTTAACTATAATTTATAATTAGGAGAACACCTAATCCGACCTTTTACATCAATTAATACATAATGTTGAGATCACTGATTTTCCAGAATTAATACATTGTTAGGACCAATGATTTTCCAGAAGTCATAAATTTACCCAAATCTACGTCCAAGAATCTCTAATTTGCTAGCCTTTTCTTAAATATCTTTTCCTCTAACACATTTCCAACAAGATGTTTTAAGATTACATTTTCTTAGAACATTTACTCTCATTGCATTCCTTATATGTAAAACATCTGTCTGAACACATTTTCACCTATATGAACAGGGATAAAGCTGTTATATGATGTATTTCAACATAACATGACACGTAAACATACTCCCTCTAATAAATATCTAACAAATATTTCTAGAAAAATGCATGTTTTTGCAGATTATAGCCACTCCAGATTAAATATTTCATTTCTCTCAAATGTCTCCACATATATTCATTAATCTGAACAAAAAAAAACGTATATTCACCTAAATTTCCGGCAACAAAGACACATTCTAAAATCAACCGAAATTGATATTCCTCAATTTACATTAGGCGTTCCCTAATGTAAACTGAGGACCTTAATAAAAATTTAGTTTTTTTATCTTTTTTCAACGTCTCCATACTCTTTTATTGAGGACACTTTAGGATCACATACATTCACTAAATATACATCCTATAATCGGTAGTTTGCCACTCTCTAAGCATCTTTTCAAATAAATTTCTAACAGAAGCAAATGTTCTAAGAAAATGATTTTATAGATTACAGATATTCTTCACACATATTCACCTATCCTGAACAATGATGATAAAGCACTTTATTCCCAATCATTTCCAAATTCAACCTTAATGTCCATCAAACACAAAAAAGAAGCATACGGTTATAAAAATAAACTCGTCAAACACCAAGGTAGCAGTCTTATAAAACCTAACGAGAAGCCGTCCTCGACGTTTCGGGAAGGAAGAAAAGGCAGAGATGTACAAAGCATGTATGAGTGGTTAAACCTAACGGTCTTTCGGCGGCCCGACTATTACTTAGCCGAACGCCCGACCGCTGCGCGTGCGATTGCACATTAACAACAACTCAAGTCAAGGTGAATTCGAAAACTCTCCAATCTCAGGCCGGTGCGCAAACGCTTCGAAAAAGCATCAGCAATCAAAGGCCCAAACCCAATTCAATGCAACCTCACTCAGGCACTCAGGTAGGCCAGGTAGGAAGAAAACAAAAAACAACTCCTAGCAATTTCCCGCTCAAACTTGTCATTATTGTATCAGACAATAATCTATTCAACGTCCTAATCTCTCCAGCTTCCAACTATTACGCTCTATCCTACGTCTACGGCGCGACGCGGTCAAGCCAAGACGACATCTAATCTATTATTGGCGCTGACTTAACAGGCACCTGCTTGTCTGGCTGCGTCTGGAGAGAAGCGAGTTTTTCCTCGACATTTACCCACTTACCTTGATCACAAATCGCACCAAACACGCCGCAGAAATCACCTTACATTGCAACCAACCAAGCAACCAACGCCAAGCAATTTATTTGCGTACGTTTTTCCTAATCTACTTCTAACTCCTCACGCCGAGCAGCCGAGCAGTTCAAACAACAAACTAAATAGACCACTTGTCATATCAACCCGATGAAACAAAGCCACATTGTTTCACTTTCAAAGTGTAACGCAACGCAGACAATTTTTACAAACTCGTAGGCAATCCCAAATAATGTTGTTTATTTATATTTTTTATTCGTATATTTATAAAGCAAACACGTTCAAAGTAAACAACTTACGTTTCTGTAAGTCCAACGCGTGTGTTTTGGGACACTGCAGTCGGTAATAACAAACACTAAATCGATTATAAACACGACGGTAGATAAGCAGAGCAAGCGTAGTGAGAGCAAGACCGCAAACAACGATGGCCAGCGCGATACTGACTTAAGTGCGGTTTGATGAGGCGCGTGCGACTCACGCTCAATCGCTTCGTGCTTTTTCGCTAGCGTTCGTTGCTGAATTGAACATGCGCTCGGAAAACAACCACCAACAACAACAACATGACCGAAGCAGGAGAGTTCAAGCTTTTTCTGTTTCCTTTTCACCTATATTCGCGCATAGATTTAGGACAGGTTCTCGACATGATTAAACATGTTTCATTATGTTTACTGCGTCTGCGCAGAAGACAGTATCTTCGAGGTATTGCATCATCTAAATAGTTCACGCCCGCGTTTTACAATGAGATTCATTCGCAGTATAACCTTCAAAGTGTCAACGTTAATTGCGCGACGCTACGGAATTGATATAATTGAAATTTAAATCTACAAAGGTCGATTGAAAGATATTTGTTTAAAAAAACACTTGAGCTATTCTGAATCTTGTGATTCATTAAAACACCACATCATGGAGTGCATTTTCTACGTTTCTCTCTTCCTTATACCAATCAGCATAGTCCTGATAGTCGACTCGTGCTCTCATCAACTGGCCGAAATAATCAGTAATGATGAAAAAAGAAGAACAAGTATTGCTACAGTTATTCAACGGATTAGCTGGGTTTTCGCTGCAATTTCCATAGTATGTCTTTACCTGTTCAAGAAATGCGTTTGGGACAAGAGAAGTGGAATTATCTCGAGCGACATAGAGAAAGGAGGACCAACCAAATCTGCTTTCGGGCATGGAAAAAGTTTGGCATGGAAAAGATTGGAGAAAGGAGGAGGACTATCTGAATTCATATTGGGGCAAGGAATCGCCAAGGAACAGGGGCCTCAAGAAAAGGCCAAGAGACAAGGGCTTCCAGAAAATAACAATTATATTGTGCAATAAATTTTAATATAATTGTAATAAGACTGTGCTGATTTCCAATTGGAAATAGCAACAACCTGGACTGATCACTGTAACTGTTCCATAACCACCATTTACGAAGATCGAACTCACTCACATGTGACGGGCTTCAACTGGATGTAGACGGAATGGATATTTAAATACTTTTACTTATTTATTTGTCCTTAATTTATATTATTTGAAATGTTTTTCTTGAAGACATTTTTTATATTTTATCTAAATTATTTATAATAAAGTACTACATGTTTTCTAAACTTTTAAATGTACTCTCTATGCCTCATACTAATGCACATTCGTTGTTGAACATGTACGCGCTGGGCAACCACCAGCAACAACATAATCCAAGCAGGAGGGTTCTAGCTTCTCCTGGTTCCTTTTCACCTATATACGCGTATTAATTTAGGACAGGTTCTCGACATGATTAAACATGTTTCATTAAGTTTACTGCGTCTGCGCAGAAGACAGTATCTTCGAGGTATTGCATCATTTAAATAGTTCACGCCCGCGTTTTACAATAAGATTCATTCGCAGTATAAGCGCTGCAAAACTAGATTGAAAGAAATTTACCGAAAACATTTCACTGAATCTTGTGATTCTTCAGGACACCATGAAGTACAGTTTCTACGAGATAAGACTGCCTATTTCCAATCGGAAATGGCAACAACATTTTTCATAATATCGATATCGAAATTTTTAATATCGTTTTGACATGTCATTGTCGTAACCGCCATCTGAGAAGTATTCTGAGAAGTTCAAAATTGGTAATTTTTGTTTTTTAGGACCACATTTTAGGTTCTATATAATAATTCTTAATCCACTGATATTTGTTGGAATCATAAGATTAAGATCAATATCGATTTTTGCTAGTTTTGCAATTATAATACTACTACTTTTATGTATTATTGCAATTTGCTGAAAAGACTGATAGATCTATATATGTATCATTATAATTGTTTGTATTACATTAAATATCGATTTTTGTCGTTATTATAAGATTAACAATAGCATAAATCACGGATACAGTTTAAGAACACTGGTGTAGCCGGTGTATGAGTCCGAGATTCCTTGTGAATTAATGATCACTGATGTGAATTGTAATTAGTCCTGAAACCAATATACAGATGGCGCTCCTGTGGAATTTCGATTTGATCGATATTGATAATATCGATATTCCCAAGACGATATTTCGATATCGATATATCGAAAATTGGAAATATCGGTTTCGACAAATATCGACATTTCATCATCGTCTGACATGTCTAGAAGACACCAAACAATGTTGGCGAGAAGATCTATTGTCAAAGGTAATAACCAACAACATTTTTCAAAATGGACTGTGGTTATGATGAGATTGTAGTATACTTGTTAATCGAGGCAAAGAATGATGACTCTAGACCGTCGCCATCTACCGGTCGATCACGGCGTGATTTTAGCTGGATCTTCTAGATAGGTCTTCTTTCAGTTAACAAACATATCTTCTTTATTACCTGTGAAATCCCCCACGTGCAATAATTGTGAGTTAGGAGTAGCAAACTATTAGGATAAAATATCAACTGGAGTGGCGCCAATTTCAAATTTCGTGAGTGTTTCTTGACCGAGTGACAGGACTACCGGCAACGCGCCTGTTTGCGCTCACGCGAAATTAATACCCCGTGAGTTGTAAGTTCTCAGGGCCTTGTTAGAGGCTTTACTGACTTAACCCGCACAGAAAGTCCGGTACGCCGACCATACTCGGCAACAACACACAAATAACACAACACGAGATATGTAGAGAGAATGGTGTAGAGAATGCGACTTACTTGTTCGAATGCTGGGTAAAAAGTGATTTTATTTTAAGTAATCTTAATACACGAATCACACAACATGTGAGCTTTAATGGAGAGGGGTAGCCACCCTGGCGCATGCGCAGCTTAAGCAGCGTTGCCAACATAAAATATATTTGGGGTTCTAAATTCCCCAACAGCGCCGGTTGCGGGAACAGCGCCAATTAATCGCCAGAACTATGGTATTCGTTCCACTCGATCCTGTGTACAAAAAGGTTGCGCAGCCCTGCTCTAGACAGTTTAAGAACGATGTCAAATTAGCCTCTCTAGACGTTATATGGATAAATGGCGCAACATAATCTTCTGGAATATTCTCAGCTTTTGACATTACAGATTTGTGTTAGACATAACCAAAAAATGAGGTGGGGAGAAGGTAGATAAGCCGACAATATAACGCCGGCCTCTCAATGTGTGCACATTCGCTGAGCTTTTTGCACAGTTTTCAACTAAAGCCGTGCTTGATTTAGGTCATTCAGTTCGCCGTGTCTACACAGAAACAACGCAGTACCTTTTGAGATTGCACCATCCAATTGTATGTTCAGTACATGTACCTTTAACATATACATGCTTCTTTTTGATTAGCATTGTGTTCCGCAGGGTGCAACGCTGTTCGAAATTGGTACCATTAGAAAATTGCAATAACATGGAATCCGCAAAGGTATTTATAGATTCAAAGAAGACACCTTCATTTGCTTAATACATTTCAATAACTCTGAACCATCTTTAGATCATAGCACACATGGGTATTGTTCTACTCTGTCTAGTTGTCTTCGCCGTTTATATCATTCCACTACTAGCCAAAATATTAGACAAAATACTAACTAATGATGAAGAAAAAGAAAAATATATTGATTTAGCTCTTAAATTCATTTTTGGCGTTTTCATAATTGCCATCAACGTTTGTATTTACAAACTCCTCAGGAAATGCTGTGGGGACAAGAGACGAAAACCTATCTCGGGAGATATAGAAGAAGGTGAAGATGAACCAACTGAAGTAATATAGGGACATGGCTAACTCATGAAACAAGGATCTCAGGATAATGACAATAACAATGACGAACTTCCCAGTGATAAAGGTTCAATTGTGCAATATTTTACCGAACCTGAGTTGATTTGCTTAACAGTTCAACGATAATCATTTACGAAAAACGAACCCACTCAAATACGAAATGACTTCATTCGGTTGATTGCACTTGAATGAATACTTAAATATTTTACTTATGTATTTGTTAATCATTTTATATCCTATTATATATTTATTGTTTGTATACATATACCCAGTTTAGTTATAATAAATTATATCAAACGCTTTCCAAACATTCAATTCGATTCCTCACAGATTTACAGCGTTGTTGACTTAACCAAAAAATTGTAGCAAGCGCGATGTGATGAGACGCATGCGCCCCACACGCTCAATCGCATACTTTTTCACTCCTATTCATCGCTCAACATCAACAACCAACAACAGCCAACAGCAACAACGGCGTGTGAAAAGTTCAGGTCTCCTTCAAGTTTCCTTTTCACCTACATTCGCATGATTGGGAACAGGTTCCTAGCCTGATTAAACATGTTTCATTTGAGCCTCAGCGTCTGCTCAAAAAGCACATCACAGAGAAACTATTGCATCTTAATATTAATACTTAACGTTACCCGTGTCTTTAAGAAATAATTCGCATTGCAATCTTGGCAGGGTCAACATTAACTTCGCGAAGCTTCGAAATTGATTCGACAATTATCAAATATATCATTATTTGTGAAAATAATCAATTTATTATTATTGAGGTTCCGAGAGACATCTACTGCGGAAAATATAAATTCACTAAAATTGATAAGGTATTATCGCAGATACACTGTAATGAGTCACAACTCAACCATATTTACATTAGAAATAGATTCTACACAAAACAATAATATGGCTAAAAATATGCTCGGTCTACGGCAGAAGTGTTCCACCTGGTTCAAAAAGTTCCAGCAATACAAAAAGTACCTCGTTCTCCCGACCGTCATCATCGTACTGATACCATTTTTCATATGGGAACCATTGAGAGCGGTAAGTAGACGGATAACCTTAATACGCGTCTTTCTAAAGTTTCCTTCCATTTCAGTATGCGATTTTTCTACTTTTGTGGGTGCAGTCTTCGATTAATCGAATTGAAACCGCATGTTTTGTGTTTCTATTCATATTTGGTATTATACTGTATAAAGAACGACAATGTTTCAAGAGGGATGAATGGATATTTTCTGTGTTTGGCCCCAGGACATCGGAAAGACCTGTGAAGCCGGTGGTTACGACTGTATGAAAACTGAAGATTTCAATGATCGTTTATGGACTTCCCGGAACTCATTAGTAACTCAAAAACTACATTACCTATTTATGGATACCGAAGTTGGAATATGTCAATCATAGGCAATTGAAATTTAAGAACAAATTGAGAAAGAAAGAACAAGAACATGAAGCTTAAGAGAATTAAAAACGGTGGAATTATGTACAAAGCATGATAGTGTACTAGAGAAGAATAGATCATATATGGATATACATATTACCTGCATGCACATATTTGTGCATTATGATATTGGGTATTCCCAAAGTTTCTGGGGGATACTAACATTTTCAAAAAATTAAATGGTGAGCGCATCATTGGAAACCGTACGAAGTTGCCGTTCTTCTTCCTCTCTCACCTGAATAGTCGCTGACCGGACATAGGCCAATGGCCTGTCATATTTCCTGAATTTTATTGAGTCACAATGAAGGCATTAATCCTAGGCGACGTTCAGACCGCCGACCTTGGTTTCGGACTTCTATGCTTATCCTTGCCTGACGAATATGAAGAAAACGAGATAATGAAACACGAAAGAACAACCTATCTCCTTTTATTACTTGAGTCAGACAGAGAAAACCACCAAGCAGAGCTACGCGACGCCGGCGGTCTGACCGACGCCCTAGTCCAGGTGGAGACGTTATTGTCCCAATCAAAATTGTGAACCTGGGACCTTCTTCGTAGTCCAACAACGTAGGCCGTTGAAACCGCACCATGTACACTGGGCAAAATCCCCGTTCCCAGGAGTTCATACTGACACCTTTGGACGATTGTATGCGATGCTTCAGATGGCAGTAAATTTATTACTCTCAAAAGGTGCAATGTATCTATATAACAAATATGCCTGTCAAACATCTAGGGCCAAGAGATACAGCTCCTCCACAACTAGAGGCTTCTGCAGAGTGCAGTCAGTTCACCGAAGATTGCACATGGCCCTTAGAACTGGATCAGTTTGATTTTACAACCCCTTCAAACATAGATGGCTTTTCGCTTCAGTAATATTTTAAAAATGTCTTTATATAAGTATGTTCTTGTATATCCTCCAGGTATAACCATCACCAGAAAATTATTACTGTCCTCAAGATTGGGTGCAAGTAATAAATCTTGTATTGTTGTGAACTCGATTTTTACGTAAAAATAAAATTGAAAAAAATGTTATTGGCATTGATGACATATGTTTGGTACATGTCCATAATCTATCTGTTCCGATTCATAGTATTTTTTCTAATCAATACTACTGGGTTTTCCAGGAAAAGTTGAACATGTCTTGGTTTCGTAAAGGTAAATTATGTTACCCAAGTCTAAACCAGTGATCGACAACATGACATACGTGCGCGGCTTCTTCTGGCCAGAGTACTATCACACCTTAAGTATAAGTCCCCAAGTGACCCATTTTAGTTCCGTAACAAAATTAAAATACTAAACGCTAGTTTATAAGTGAAAATATCAGTGACCAAAACGGTTGCAGACCCCAAACCTAGTCGTTTGTAATCCTCCTATTCAATGATGTAATATATATTTTAGTTTCCTTTAAGTAATAATAATATTGATACGATGTTTGGCCATTGACAGATAAGAAATGTTTGATAACAAATGAACAGATGATTCCACAGATAGAGACTATAAATATAGCTCAGGATTCCAAGTTCTGAAGGCATTTAGACATCCTAAACTAGCTGACCAATGAGAGGACACAGAATCGAAACAGCCATCTTGCTGCAATTCAGACGAGAAAAGGCCGTCAGTACTGTTGAAATGTCATATGTCAAAAACTATAGAATTTCCATAGATTATTCTAAAAGAAACTGAATGAGTAATTAACCTAAGATTAACCGGTATTCGATATCTGTTCCGTGCGAACACAGAAACCACAGACAAACATTCCTTCAGAAAAAAGGTAGGTGCAGAACGAATAGATACTCCCGAAAAGCTCCTAATTCTTTATTTTTCAGGACACCATGAAGTGCATTTGCTTTACTTGTGTACTCATTGTGGCTGTGAGTATTGTACTCTTTTCTGCGGCCATTTCACTTAAATTGGCCGCAATATTCGCCTTCGAAGAGAGTAATGGAAAAAACCGTGCGATAATTCGGCAATATATTCCTTGGGTATCAGTTTTTACCTTGGTTGCTTTGACCTTTGCTTGCTTCATTTGGAAATTTTTTTGTAAGAAAACTAAAAGTGCTACCCTTGAAGACGTGGAGGAAGGAGCATCACCTGAATAAGCACTGGGACGAATCAAAAGCAACGAATTATGGAACTCTGGAGCATCTTTATTTGGTATAGCACTACATGATAAGAGCACTACATGATAAGAACCCTACATGATAAGAACTATTATAACAACAACTTCAGTTAAAAACTTCCGATTGACATTGTGGAAGCTAACCTCGCATTTTCTAGCAATTGATCATAATTTTCATCTTAATTGTTCTGCTCAGTGCAAATAATGTGATTACATCCTTACATATCGCCTCTTCTTTCACAACCCATTACGACCGTATTGAGAAACATACGAGGATCAAAAGGATTTCTACTGTATAACAATTAAAAAATATTATGAGGCCGTGAAGATTTTCAATTCAAGCAAATCGGATCATCCCCAACATATTCAAGTATATCCCATGAAATGTCCAAAGGAGTAGGGGCAATCAACTTAATAACATGCTCAAGTATTATTTTGGCAGTGGTTTGATGACATTTTGTTGGCAAAAGATCGAAAAGCAGGGCCGCCGATATTTGCAAATTTGACGACTTAATCTAATCACCCCCCAAGAGTTTTAAAAATATCCCACAAAATGTCCAAAGGAACAACTTTATAAAGAGTCAACTTGCGCAAGTATTATGTTGATATCACGGTGTTGACAATCTGCCAATGACTGATGCGTGATGTTTAACTCCATATAAATCTGCATATTTACTTCTAATTTATTATTTAAAACATTTCAAGCATTTGAAGGCGCCTCTGTTAGCAACTGCGTTTTTTTATATTTATAAATCTTACATCCAATGGATAAATAAACGATTTGTTACATTTTTTCAAGTTTATAATTCTTTCCTTGCGCTATATTTAGTTGTATAAACTAACATTGAATTAATCAAAGAGTTACATGATTAAACCTTGAGTGTCGACATCTGTTGCATAGAGGCATAAAATGTCTGTATTTACGTAATCATCCGTCTTATCATGCTGATAACATGATTGATAACATGTACGTGCAAATATTTATATATCTGTGTCCACATCCGTTTTGTAAATACATATATTTAATTTAAAAAGTTAACATATGCTAAATATATTGCAGAGCATCGGTGAAGTGTGAAGTAAGAACATCTGGTTGAAACGGGTGAAGATCGATATATTCTAAAATTGCTCAGATTTATCCTGCGGTCCGTTTAGAAAGGTAGGCAAGCACTCCTTATTTTGGATAAACAATTAGCATAATCTATTGGCTTTTTAACAATCTGCTTTCGAGATTAACGTTTCCAAATGAAATGGAACAATTTTGAAGCAATTCTCTTTTTAGGCAAAATACTCAGTAAATAGCGAGTAGGATTAAGAACAAAGATGATAGAGGAGATTGTTTATACTTGTTGTATTAAGCTGTTGTCACTCAGCAGATGAAAGTGACAATGGAACCTTTTACATGGAACCAGTCAGACACGCCTATTTGGAGACCATCTCTGCGGAAACTCCTGTGCATGACAACGCCCTAAAGATACTCCGTATATGAAATTCACCGAGATCAGGCCGAAGCGGAAGTGGCTTATACTCAAATTCTTGAAATAATCGGTAGGTATGAGAGGGCTTTGATATTGACATTCTGATGATTCCGGTTTCTGTTGATATTTTCTTACAAGGCTGCCACTCCTGTAATAATCACAACAACTAAAGACCAAATATAATAGGAGCGAATTCACGTTGATAACGTTGAAGATAAACATCCTAATAGTTGGTAAGACTACAAACTTGACGAATAATAAACCATTGGTCTATGTCAGTTCAGAGATAGGGTAAAATAAGGATTTGAACCCAGGACTCCCTGAGTGATAAGTATCGATCTTGTCAGATGGGCTACGTTTCTATCTAAAACACCGGTCAAATCAAATTCCTCTAAACTAGAACATTTTCACACCTAAAATTAACATTGTTCTATAGCAAATTATTCGTCTTTAAATTAGAATATTTAAATGCTAAAACAGGTTGACTACGACATCCTAAACTAGCTGACCAATGAGAGGAACCAGAAGTGAAGCAGCCATCTTGCTGCAATTCAGACGTGAAAAAGCCGTCAGTACTGCTGCAATGTCAAAACTATATCGCTTGTTCTTTCACAACCCATTACGACCGTATTGAGAAACATACGAGGATCCAAAGCATTTCTACGGTATAACAATTAAAAATATTATGAGGCCGTGAAGGTTTTCAATCCAAGCAAATCGGATCATCCCCAACATATTCAAGAAAATTCCCATGAAATGTCCAAAGGAGCAGGGGCAATCTACTTAATAACATGTTTAAGTATTATTTTGGCAGTGGTCTGATGACGTTTTGTTGGCAAAAGATCGAAACCTATAGTGCAATGTGTGCTTTGTACGTAATCCGTCAAATTTGGCTTCATGGGGATTCCCCCTTCTTTCAGACTTCAGACGTGGATCGTCAAATTTGCAATATATTTGCAAATTTGACGAGTTTCAAAAATATCCCACAAAATATCCAAAGGAGCAACTTTATAAAGAGTCAACTTGCGCAAGTATTTTGTTGATATCACGGTGTTGACAATTTGCTAATGACTGACGCGTGATGTTTAACTACATACAAATCTGCATATTAATTTCAAACATTTGAAGGCTATAGCAAATTATTTGTCTTTAAATTGGAGTATTTAAATGCTAAAACAGATTGACTATGACTTAAAAAAAGTCCAAAGAACGTCTCTTTGAAAACGCGAGACCCATTCAAGTCGCCTGTCAATATAGTCAAAACATAGATGATTGTAATGTCCGCGTCGCATCTGGAAATCGACCTTCTGTTTCTAGATACGCAGCAAGGGTAACTGCCCGGGAACGTCTGATAATGGCCTGGTAGTTCGCAGTGGAATAGAGCTGAGAATGGGAGATGGACCCGTCGCCTAATCAAGGTCATCTCATCCTGGGTCAACAGGAATCACAGTGCTCCGCGGGTGCTTCGGAGCCTACTTAAGTCGAATGGGTATGAAGAACTCTGCAGATTGCCAAATGTGTGGTAGCGGCGATGAGGACACAACTGAACACGCAGTTTTCGAGAGTGAGTAGTTCTTAAGAGAACGGCTTGTCTTAGAGTCCAACATTGACCGTCTAACAGTGGACACGATCGTCGTTAAGGTATCTCCGCGTTCTTCAAGGAAGTGGTCCGAAGAAAAATAGCACGCGAGAAAGGAAGGCCGCTAGAGATCAATAACCTGAAGTAATGCCACTAGGCGATCCCAAGCATGAGTAGGTTGACAATTGTGAATTCAATTTAATAGCTTAAGTCTTATTTATGTATTACATTTTGTGATGTAAAATATAAGTTGATTGAGGTTAAGAAAAAATGTCCGCGTCGCAAAATGACTCCAGCATAGAATCCAATTCAAGCTGAGGACGTTACGGATTAAGGCAAAACACGTCTAGACCTGATCAACAACACCATTAGGAAGGTGGTTTAGAGGGGACCTATCGACAAATGGACCCAGCGGAGAATAATAGAATAATCTTCTTCCTTGTTTGTGGGAATATATTCCCTTTTAGGCCTATAGCCCTTAGAATTTCGCGATCCAGCTATCAGACCATCTCTTAGGTGGTCGTCCGAGAAGTCTTGTCGACGTGGGCTTTACCGCCATTGCTAAATGAAATGAAATGAAACACCAAAAGGAAGAAGGTCTCGAAAAAGACCTAGAAGAAGATGGAGCGACCATGTTAAAGAGGCAAATTGAAAGTGATGTGGGACTGACAAATTGCCTATACAAGAAGAAGTTAGTTAATCATATTCGTGTGTTAGTTTTTTAGTCGAATTAAAATCAGTTTTCGTTATTAGATTTTAAAATAGATGCATCTTTCTTGAGTTTTCAATTTTTGGCCAAGAAACAAGTCTAGCATTGTATGACATCGCGATATCGTGATAATGTTTAGATTAGAGTTGCTTGGAGCAAAAGTGTTCAAGTAGTTATCTCCAGTGAGGATTTGTGTTCAAGTTTATGCGAAGTTTTACACATTTATAGCATAATCTAATTATTTGACTCTTTTACAAAATCATACATCTTTCGAATTTAATCTTCATCCTTTTGCTTTTTGGAATGTATATACTACGTGGATTTATCGAGAAAGCCATTCATAAAAGTACAAATAAGAACCCTTCGAGAAATGGAAAGACTGACGAAAATCCAGATGTGGGTTGTCAAAAAAGTATCGGAATCGATAAGAATCTATACCGCGTGTAGATCAATACTTTTATCTTACTTACTTTTTGACATACAACTACACGTACTCTGAGCGACATATTCGTTGCAGATGACGAATTGGTCGAGTAACGTAGATGGGTGAGAATCCTTTCAGTTTTCATTAGTTTTTCAATGACATTTATCAATGAAAAACAACCAGAAGGAATTTAATCGCATAACGAACTTTTTAAAAACAATAAATTGGCAGCAGGAACTTGAACGTACGGCTCACACGTTAAAACAAGCAAATAACCATGTGTTCTAATCATTATTGAAATCAGCGAATTGTGAGGGAAGACATGTGTAATCCCTTTGAGATTTAATACGATTAAATACATTTTGATAGTTGAATCAAAACGTCTGTCTATAACGGACAGCGATGAATGAGTAAAATCCGTTAAACGCATGAGATAATCTTGATACATTTGATAATTAATAATCAAATTATTAGCTTTTTATGCTATAATCCAAAATAGTTTATTACTTATTCACAGAAATATCATCAACGTCGGCTTTTTTACTTCAAAGCTAGTTATTATAATTAATAACTTAGAAAAACACAACCAACAATTATTTGAAGAATATACAGAAAATGCAGCCATAAATTTCGAACTGAAAACTCTTGATACAGATAAGTCATGGCCACAAGATCATAATCCTTACAGATTAAGTCAATAAAAAAAAAACTACAAATGATATATTGTAACAATTAGAAAAGTGTCCGTATTTGATAATCACATCGAACAAAACTATTTAATTATCTAAAAAAAATATTTTCTAATTTTAAATTTAGCGCTTAGAATCAAACGCCGCCATAGCGACGGCGGCAATACGTATTATACCCCATCTAGCGAAAATCATCAGTCATTACTTGAAGCACGCCGTCGCAAGTGCATTAACAATGGCAATCCCTCAACAAGAATTACAACAACTGGTCCTTCAACCGATTGACGCTGATAACCCACGCCCGTGTATAATTGAAATGGATCCTCCAAGTGAAGATCAACCTGAACCCTGGTAAGAAAACCACTACGTGCATTCACAATATTCGAAATATTATTGTACAATAATTATTAACAATAATATTATATCAATATAATATCCCAGGAGTCCCTGGTGTGAGCCCATAGCTCTGACGGTCTTTGCGGGAGTCTTCATGCTGGGCTCTCTTATTCGCTGCTGTGGAAAGGACATTATTAACTGGTGGTTTCGGCAAATTTAGTCATCGCCATTATGGTCGTCCTCGTTTTCGTCTTTTCGCCAGATTAACATCATCGAGGTCTGACTACTACAGGAAAGTACCACAATTGTTGTTGAAATACGTTGAGACTGGAGTTTTAGTTGATTTTTACACAATTTAAAGATATTACCAGATCATTCGATTTTCTCGACTGCATTTACTTATGTAATTTTACAAAGTCTCAAAAGCAAGGTATGTC
>WSZQ02067964.1:1658-17384 GCA_019419845.2 Weissflogia rhopalogaster
GATTTCAGTAGTAAGTGTAAATGATAATTACATAATTCTCAGGTAATATGCTTGCACTTTCTTTTTGTCCAATTACATGGTGATCAGCAGATGATAGAAATAAAAAAAAAACTCTGGACGAAAATAGGTACATTTTTAAAAATTTTAAAATCTATTTGTTACAATAATGAATTCTTGTCACTTTTAATAGGAATCTTCAGAAAGCAGGCACTTTTACACCATATAAACGAAACATAATCACTAATCATGAATGGTAAAGCGAAGTGAATACATAAAGGTCCTTGTTTTAAAGAGCATAGAAATCTCAAGATCGTCACTTCAAGAAGATGCGCTCGCGTGTGCCGCGGGCTTTATGTCTTTATAATTGCGCGCGGTCCTCGAGCTTTCGCACAAAACGCGCGCTTTTTGTCGTTGCACAGCACGTGGCCCTCTACTTCCTCATACTCATGTACCCACCTCGTATACCCGCCAGTCTTAAGAAATTCTAAGCGATTCTTTCTCCTTTCGACATTGCGTGCAAATATTTAACGCCATTTTCTTCATGCTTGTAAACGGCTAAATGTTATGGCTGAAAATAAACCATCAACAGTCCCGCAACACATGCAGTTAATCTTCGACTATCGAGATAACGATCCGGCGCGTTTATCACAACTTACGACTTCCTTCAGTCGCGTATAAACTTCTATGATTATGTGATGAATGTGCGCAATCGCTGAATGTTTACGCTCAGGTTGGTGGCCATGCAAGGTTTATTGTAGGTTTATAGTAAAAGACGCTTTGATGTCACTGTAAAATTTAAACTTTGTTTCGGTGCCGGATCATTTTGCGCATGCAGGCGGCCGTGAAAGGAAGTTCTTGCGTTTCTGCGCGTTGCTGTATGACCAAATAAGTCGCCCTAAGTGCATTTTGCGGCTACATCCGTTGCACGTTTCGTGTTTCGTTCGCATTGCTTGGCTTCGTTGGCTTCCCTGCAGGATATACACTGTTTTTTTTTGTTGGATAATTTTACTGCTACAGCTTTAACCACTACAGAAATTGCGGCAAATAATTAAATCGTGGGTATAAATGTCTGATATATAATTTGTTTTGTAATTATAATGTACGGTTTATATAATTTTGATAATAATATGCGGAAAACACAAGCAAATGCGAATAATTATATGATATTAAATTATCAAATTCGAACAATTAATGCTTCACTTTATCTAAAGTGTTATATCTATCTAATTGTAGGATGCCATTCATTGCATCCTTGTGCATGTAAATTCACTTCTATGTGAAGCTTATTTCATATGTGTTAAAGTGACTTACACTGCATTACATGGTTTCTTGTTCGGATATATCCGAATCCGAAACCCGCGAGTTGTTCAAGAACACCGAAACCGCAAAACCAACATAGAAACTGCGATTTTCGGATTTAATTTAATTTAAATTGAAACTGCTGAGATGTATGCAGCGCAGAACCTCGGCTTTCTTTAGAAAAGAGCAATCATTTAAATGTAGTGTAAAACTGTAGTGTAAAGCATGGGCTCAAGGGTGACTTTTCGAGCGGAGATGCGGGTCTTGGTTTTTTGTCGGTCTGACAAAATAATCAGCATTTTTACTGGTCCATTCCGGAGGGGTGAGTGGATGGAGGTTGGACAGAAGGAGGGAGTATGAGCATATGAGCATGGTGCGTGAAAGGGGTCGAGAGGTGGAAGAACAGGTGCGCCAGGAGAACATAAGTAACAGCTCGTATAACCCTGCGTACAGGTTAATACTGGTCATCGGGCAGAAGCCAAAGTATATCACCAAGCAAAGAATGAGCGCCGACAACAAACGGGTTATGGCCAGGGTAAAGTGTATGAGTGAGGAACAAGGAAGAAAGGTGTGGAGTGGATACCTGGGAGCATGTGTATGTCTGCGAAGGGGTGAATGGTTTGGAATGTAAGAGGGGGAAGGTAAAGGAGTAGTTGGGAGAGGGAGAGGAGAGGGTCACAATACTGAGGCAAATTGTGAAGGAGAAATGGAAACAGAGGAGAGGGATGACCAAATAGGGAGGGTGGGACGAAATACCACGGATGGCGAAACATATGTAGAGTTTCCGAAAACCTAAGTATTTTCAAAAATCATGATAGTTGCACATGTACTTTATTTACTTTATTTCATCTTATTGTTATGGATTATATTTTTGTTTTACTTATTTATTTTATGAAGTCTATTGGCAGAAAAATGTAAAATAGTGTAAAAGATGAATACCAATAAAGGTCCAACTACTACTACTACAGGTCCATTCATAAAATAGGTTGCTCACCCCTGTTCTCTTCGAATACGAATGCATTTCAAATTAGAAGGAAGCAGGGATTTCTTTATTTTGCCAGTTTCCGAACGAGTCAGCCCGTTAATTTCAAGTGTTATTCTAATGTAGCTGGTATAATGTTCAAAATCTTCTTCCTCTTTTATTTGATGCTACAACCAGATTTGGACCTTGATCTCTCCGGGTCGTCCATTCCTCCTCTTCTTGACCTGTGCTGCAACATTACACTCTCCTCTGAAGTAAGCTACCACTTCTTAGCGTCGACGAACAACCCTCAAATTCATACCCCTTCATTCCAGTCTCAGTACCCAATTCTCTTATTTTTCACTTGACAGTGAATATTTCCTTCGTTACGTATATTTACGTTTCGAATGCCTTTGTTCATTTCGTAAACTGTTTATAGGAATATTCGGTTATTCTTGGAAACATTAATATATTTTGGAAACTCCTTTATTATTTCCAATTTTTACACAATTATGAAATTGTTCATACCGATTAATAAAAACATTTGCTTTTGTGAAGTTAGTCTAATAACTATACTCTGATGTCTGATGGTCTATAATAAATGATTCCCTGAACGTGTGTTACATCTTTCTTCCGCATGGTTACCACTTGAAGCTCTCTGATCATTAGATTAGTTGCACGATTACCTAGTAGTTGTTCAATGTCCGGTTGTGCGGCGATTCTGTGTTGGCTCTGGCGGCCACTTTTCAGCTCATAATCAGCCACGGTCGGTGTGTTTGCCGTGTCCGAACGTGCCCTCTCTGATCTGGTACTAAAATGGTGATTACACGATTGCGCAACACATTATTGCGCTTCCCAGTGCAGAAACATCGTCGATATTAGTTAGCTATCCAATGGGATCTGGGGCCGGTTGCCATTCACTGCCGGCCACTCACTACATGTTCCCAATTACCGGCGCAAGCACCTCGAATGATTAGATTCTATCGACTTCGATATCGTTCAATACTTAATTAAACGTGGGCGTTTCTTAGAAGTTTGTGGCTGGCACGTACTAAAAATAGGAAGTAATTGATTATTGGGTATTGTTACGCCTTTGAACTTTTCCACGAATTTTTCCACGTTTCCACAGTGCAAGGAACCTTTCATTTCTTAACCTATCCTAAGAAAGCGTCAGTGCGAAGCAAGGATAGATTAAGATGTAAATGCAATTTTTTACAGTATATTAGGGTAAGTTAACTTAGGTTCAGTTAACTTCAGTAGAGAATAGGTTATGTTATAGTTTATAAGGATAGGTTACACAAGTTTCAGATGTTTTAAGTGAGTACGATTTGTTTAGGACATATTAGAATGGGTTAGTGTAAGTCAGGTTGGATTTGGTTAGGTTGGATCAGATTGGGTTTGGTAGTGTTCGATTGGGTTAGGTTGGGTTAGGATAGTTTGGGTTTGGTGATGTTGGATTTGGTTGGGTTAGGTAACATTGGGTTGGTTATGTTAGCACTTCATAGCGTTCGGTTAGGTTGGATTAGTTAGTGTGTTGGTTGGGTGAAGTTATCTTGGCTTGATTATGTTGGGATTGGTTGGGTTCGATTACAATGGGTTAGTCATGTTGGTTCAGGTTATCTTGGATTAGGCTAGTTGAGTTGGAATACGTAAGGTTGGGATTGACCAGGTTGAGTTTGGTATGGTACTTTTAGCTTGTGTTAGTTTGGATTAGCTAGGATTAGATTGAATTAGGTTGTGTAAGTTGGGTTAGGTTAGGTTAGCTTGCGCTCAGTTGGGTTAGGTTAATTTGAGTTAGAATAGGTAGGGTTAGATTTGATTAGATCAGATTATATCCACTTTATTTAGATTTTATTGAAATAGATTTAATTACTTAATCTTTCTAAGAAGCTTATGATTAAGACGTATTAAAAATAGCGGAATTATTCCGATAAAACTATATTTTTTAATTTACCTGATTATTAAGTGCTTAATGGAATGTAGGAACGACTTTTATTATATTAATAATAAAAGTTAAATTAAGATATATAAAAATGATAAATCCGTCATGTGTGATGCGGCTTAAAACTTAATTGCAATTAAATTCTTTGCGCATGCATTCAACAAATCACACACGCATGCCCGACTTTAGTAACATACTTTGGCAATTCTAGGTTAGAAAACGCTTTTCACGCACATAGCAGTGCGCTATCAGATGGACATGTTCATCAGGCATTACTTGCGCGTTTTCGAGCATTTTTAACCTCAAAGGCATTTTTTACCCGCACGACGCGCCGGCTGGCATTTTTAGGTTATGCGAAGAAAGCGAGTACATATTAACATGCCGTAATGAAGCGTCAATCATGATCAAAAATAATTCGAAATCCGATTGATAAAAGATTCGCGTCATACGCGTCCATTTCCGCCGGTGTGCTGTACGATTTTATTTTGAATGAGTGCGGCATTCTTTTCGGAGGTTAGGCTCGACGTACGCTGAGATTTGTAGGTTAGGTGAGTGCAGGTATCAAGATGAATGCTGTTCGAGCTTACAGAGTGGAAACGGGACGATGGGAAAAACGTTTGCGGCGCACGATTAGTACGCGATTGCTCCGATTACACGCGCAGATTACCGTTGTCGGGATATAATAATGCGTACGTAATGGACGTCAGATGTGAATGCAAATGTCTGAGCTTTATTTGTTCAGTGAAGTTTGTGCCTGCATGAGTGATTACGTGATAGATGTACGCGCACAGATTTAAATATTAATCACTATCAGGCACAGCTTGGCAACTTGAGATATCGTTCCTGTAATATATCGCTTTATTTTATATATTTAAGCTTTATTTGTTATATTAAGAAAAGTATGAATATGAGCCGAATTTAGACTGCATCTAATGAACATTTTTTAATGGGTACAGTACATACATTAACTATTCATATTTTATTTTTATTTTTATTCATATTTTTTATTTTTGTTCCTTATATTTTAACCAGTTGTGACTTTTCAAAATTTCTGACGCGTTTAGGGCTTACTAATACATACATTGTGCAGATATTCTTGCATGTCATTACACTCTTTGGTAGAAGATGAAAAAGATGGAGGGTCTTGGCATGTTTACATCTCGAAATCGTTAAATCGCTGGCGCACTAACTAAAGAGGTGCGTTTATGGGCAATCATTCGAATGACATGTTTAAAAATTGATTAAATAGGTATACTCTAACTTCAGTCAGAATACAAATTTAGAATCGTCTTAAAATTAAAATCAACCTATCCATATATCAACCGTTGAACGCGAATGCGTTCAAGATATGAAATAAGTCTTTTTTAAGTACAGAGAGTGAGTTGCGTTGCCTCGCGCGAATATGATTAGTTTCTAGTCTTATTCTACAGGTATACAAATTAAATTTTCTTGAATATCTGAGGGGTCAAATTCAGAGCCCCTCTTTATAAGATCTCAGCAGAATGATGAATTTAATACTATCTTCCTAAAGGTATTCAATGAACAAAAGCTTTTATATCGCGATATTAGCTTTAAAAATGAATCGGAAAACTAACTGAACAGTAATATTTCACCAACTCTAAAATTATATAAAATATATACCAACAAAGTATATGATTGATAAAACAGTCCAGACACAATTATACCTAAATTTTAGTGGCACAATCTTGAGTAAAAGTAGAATATGATACTCTTTAGTTGTTTCTGAGTTGTTCTCGTACTACAGTCCTTTTTACGGACAACGCTTGAGAGTAGCGTTGTCGTACTCGAATATAATTAGTTTCTGGTGTTATTCTAGAAGTACACAAATTTTCTTGCTAATGTGATTGGCGTTAAATGCAGAGTCTCCCTTCATGAAATAACGGCGGTATGCTGCATTTCATACTATCTTCCTATCGGTATTCAATCAACTAAAGTTTTTATATCGCGATATTAGTTAAAAAAAGAAATCGGAAAACTAACTGAATAGAAAGATTTTATATTAGGGGTGAAGTGTGGAGCCTCCCCTTGTAAGTCACGACGGTGTGCTGTTATCTATTTGATATTATCTTCCTATCGGTACTCAATTGACTAAAGTTTTTATATCGCGATATTAGTTTTAAAATAAGGAGTCGGAAAACTAACTGAATATAAAGATTTCACTTATTAAAAAGGTCCAGACTCCCGGACATCGCTTAATAGTTGCGTTGTCTCACTCGATTATAATTAGTTGCTAGTCATATTCTGAAGGAATAATTTTTTTTGCAAATATGAGGGGTGAAGTGTGGAGCCCCTCTTGTAAGTCACGGCGGTGTGCTGTTATCAATTTGATACTATCTTTCTATCGATTCTCAATCAATCTAAGCTTTCATATCGCGACATTAGTTTTAAAATGAATCGGCGCATTAACTAACTAGAAATATTACACCTATTCTAAAATTATACCAACAAAGCATTTAACATAAGTAAAACGGTCCAGACATAATTATACCAATATTACAGCGACGCATTCCTGAGTAAAAGTAGAATATGATACTCTGTAGTTTCCTGTTTGTTTCTGCGCTGTTCTTGTATTCAATTCTCGTGCCTTATCTTGGCAGATTCCGCTAGGATAACTTCACACAACTTGACGAAATCACCCGTTTGTGCCGTATACTTTTACTCGGTTTCCACGCAACTAGTGCTTGCGAAGCCTTTCATAAAAACTGCATGCGCAAAACGGAGAATGTTCAAAGTTGTAAAACTCACAATAAAACTACCGACCAAAAACAACGTATTGCGAGCAACGCACATAATCATAATCATTAAAATAGGCAGCTTTTTATGAAATTAATATTTCGTAATATATTTTTATTGCGAAATTATAACTGCTTCTTGTTTGCGTTATCCGCGCCGTGTCACCACTGACGAGAAACATTTCCTCTCGGCAACAGCACATAAATTATGGCCGTGAATGGGGAAACGAGTACTAGGTACGCAGTAGTTACTCAGCACGCAGAAATCTACAAACGTGTGACGACATATGGAGACAAAGCAGGCGAAGAATGTTGGTGATTTTCACCTGGAAGGCTTTGGAGAAGATAAGAGTGTACAAGTTGCGTAATTTATACAAACACGAATTTTAAAGTTTCTTCATTCATATTTTGTTATTTTGAATTACTGTAGCGAAGGTTATCGGGAATCAAGTTTATTCCGAGTCATCCTTAAACTAAAGTGGGTCACTTGAAATGAGTAAGAAGATCACTCGCTGGCCAGGGGTCAGAGTTTTCTCCGGGTCTCTTAATCGCAAGGTTTCTGAAATCCCGAACTTTTTGAATTTTTAAAGGTTTAGGTTTTTGCACCAAATCCGCGGTTTTTGGGTTCCGGTATATTTCCGAAAATAAGTATTCCGGTCAAATGAGCAATAATATATAAATCATTAAGAAAATAAAGCTGAATCATTGGAAACTATAACAATTTAATTAATCATTAATATGATGGCCCAATAAACTTCAAATGAAGCCAATTTCTACGAATCTCCTTCAATTACCACAAACTCTAATTAAGATTACATTAATTACTTCAATTAAACGATACAATTCTCAAATTCAGATACGATTCAGTAAGATAGGAGAATGTGGGTACGAATCTGTATTTTACGCCCGCGTCCAATCAATTTCTACCCAGCGTAAAACATTTAATTTCGCGTGGAAATAGCTAATGAAGAGATTAGACTCATGCGTATCCATAGCGAACGTACGCATTGATCGAGGTTACAAGTAACACCTCCTCAACGCCAATCTACTAGTGCGTAGGTGTAATAGAAATGATAAGCATCCCAAGTGCTCGGCCGGTGATTTGTTCGCGGCGTTGCGTAGACTTTCTGCGAGCCATAATCGCGCTGCTTTCGCGGCTCTCGAATATGTTGCGCTAATCAGTTTATTGTTATTGTTATTTATGGGCGTGATTTATACGAATTGTGCACAGAGGAAGTACACTGCAATTGTACGCCATCGAGTTGCGAGTCAAGTGTACACAATGTCGACCTGCCATTTCTCAGATTTCATTCGACATTTCGTTCGATGTGCCTACAGTCAAAACGTTGTTAGTTCCTGGTTCGTTGATTCCTCCTTGTTTGGAAATGGGAATTTTTTGTTGTTGCTTCAGTGTTGTGGCAATATACATTATTTTTGGAATAGATGAAAGAATCCTAACGTTCATCTTAATTTTAGTAATTAGTTTCTTGGGAGTAAGTTAAGAATGTAGAAATCTTACTTTTTGTAAAGTTTTGGCCTAATCTACCAGATATTTCTTCCCAAATTTTATAGCAATATATTTATACAATATTTGTATTGCACTCGAGCTATTGTTTTGGTATTGATGAATAGATATTCCACCTGGAACTATGGATTATGTGATGTAAGGCTAACTCGGGTTACGAGAAGACCAGAGAAGGATGCTGAATGCAATGAGGAAGAAATTTGAACGTTGATCCCGAGAGACACATGTAAGAGAAATTAGTAAAATGACAGTTTTCAAACACACAGAGAAGTTTCTAGTAATATGAAAGAAGGAGCGTCGTTATAATTATATAGCACAATGGTTCTCGAGGTGGGATCTGGGTTCCCCTAGAAGATCAAATTGATTTGGATAGGGCCGTGAAAATCAGACGAGGAGCATATCGGACTTTGGAGAAATGTCCCTCCTTGGGACATATCTATTCAACATTACCACATATTACCACATCGTGTAAAGAATCTCTGTTGTAGCAGGAAAAATTCAATGAAGTTCTAGGTGTTGCAATAGAAATGAGATATATTTTTGCTATACTCTCAATGAAATAAAAGAAGAGAAAACGTGTATTAAGAAATGCGTAGAAAGAAACATTGGAAGAGTTTAAAGGTAAGGTCTAGAGAGGATTTGACGTAGCAGACGTCTCCTGGTAGGAAATGACTTCGGCATCGACTATGAATTCCACTGTGACTCTTTCTGGATATAAGTGCTACGTCTCTGAAATGATGTTACTTTCCTCTGTCTATTAGAGGTAAATAGGAGCAGAGGTTGTAGAAGATAATGATAAGAATTGAAGAAGACTATAACTGCGAATAGTCTTAATTCAATCAGATTATCCTAGTCTATGTATTTTTTATTGAAATATAATGGTCATGACCCTATAGAACCGAGAGTAAGTGCCAGAACACATAATCCGAAATTAGAAATAAAATTCAAATGACACCCAGATGGCAGTACCATGCAAATTTGAAAAGGAGATCAATGACTTTAGGAGAGAAATAAATTCATCAACTTACAATACAATTCATTATGTTTTAAACCAAGGATCTGACAGCCAGCAAGTAGTTATTCAAATCCACCCGAGTCTCAAATATGAGTCACGCCTTTTTATACCTACTATGAGTAGTGGTCAATACCAGAGTTCAATGGATTATGGCCATAGTCTAAATCATATGCGCTGTGGTCTAAATAGTCTTAGTTTGAAGTGAGGTTGACTATTGTTGTGAACCGCTAGCCACAATAAACAGTCCGATGATGTTACCAGCACCAGGTGTGCAACAGTCTACTACAAATTGTGTTACTACGAAGGTTGCTATTGATATATGTTGTCAAGTAAAAAGCCTGACAACCTTCCAACAATGCCAAAAACGTAACAAATAGCAGGAGTTGCTCACCACAACTATTCATACCTCGTAAGAGCATTCCAGCCCAGTTGGTAAGATCTCTGCTTACTCCTCAGGGCGTCCCCGATTCAAATCCTCAGAGTTACCCCAACAATTCTGCCCAGCCTGGAGGGGGAGAATGTCTAGGGAATTAAAAGTGGTAGACGTTATTTATAATCAGACAGATATCCTTTGTAGAAATGCATCTTACATATCTATGTTTGGGCATTTGCGGTTTTAGATATTAAGATAAGGCAGAAATACGTAAGAGTGTATTAAATCATTTGTATCTTCTCTTCTATGAGTCAGAACACTACAATAGATTTCACGAGGGATTAGCTATAGTTTGCAAAGTTTTGAAAAGATACAGGAACAGAGATAGTGGATAAGTAGATAGGTAATTTGATGAAAATGACAAATACATACAAGTAAATTGAAAACTCCACTCTTATAAAGGAAATAAAATTATTTTAATCGCGGTTCTTGTATACGTTTGACACTATATCTATATATGCTGTTTTTTACTATTTTTAAGCGCAGGCCCGAAAGGCTTTCTTGCATGCAACATTTAGTACCTCTATGATCAAGTAATTTGTAAATGCTTGATCATGTGGTTTTCAATTTACTTCCATGCGCTCATCAATCATCGCACCGGCACCGTGTCATTTCATCACCACATCATACGCGAAACCGTCCTATCCATCTATAATCGAAGCCAACATCTTAATCCCATTAGTCCAAGTCGTGTACCTAGTGTCTAAGTCGGTGTCCATTACTGCATGTAGCACGTTTAATTTGTGTAATTTAAACTCATTATCATTATCGTGATCATCGCACACAAATCTGTTCCTTGAAGTGTATACAACGCAGCGCTGAATCATAGCAACACTTTGTGAGACATCTTTATTGCGCCTTATCTCAGTTTAATTGTATAACAAATGCGTAATTAATTAACTTTTATTATTTGAGTATAAATTATCAATTACGTACATTGGTATCTTGTCAGGGACTGTCTCCTTGGTTGGCTCTACAACTGGTCTAATAAATATGAATGCCGGATTGTTGATCCGATGCCTGTCGCACGAATGCGTGGGCACGCTGCGGTGTGGGCAGTGATTAAATTACTTACAACTTATATATTTGTTTATCGGCCGAGTCATCCCCGCGCAACGCCAATCGTCGTAATCGAATTAACGTCAAAATAATCATCAGACGAATACTGCCTGTCTTCAAAGAACATCAACGCACGTTTGCCGCATTTAATTAGATCATATCACCGTTGATCAGACGAATTAATTCAACGCGATAATGTCTTTAAATTGACTTAAGACCGTTAAATATAGGTGCGTGTAGCTACTGCACATGCGTGTAGTGCATCACGTAAGGATGCATTAACTGCGCATGCGCCTATAAAATGTGGATATGGTATTGACAGTTAGAGTGTATTAAAATAATGAAAAATGTTGGCTAGGAATGTCAATATGTTGTAAATCCTTCGTCCTACGCGAGTCGCGTTTGTTTGTTAACGAAATTTATAAACGCGCTCGCGCAAAAAATCCATGTCGTTCGTTTCTTGAACCGCATTCAGACGATTTTTGCACGTCGTCTGTATGGCGCGCCACAGTGGACGCAGATCCGCAATCGGAATATAGCCGCCGCAATTGTGAGGTGAAGTCAGCCGCGGCTAGAGTAAACCGAGTAGGAAAAGCGATCAATCCATACGCTTGTACTTTATGTCCACTGATGCGGGATGGGTTATTTCACTTTTTCAATTGCGCACCGCTAGACAGCCGCAGCCGCCTGCGTTCGATGCACTTCAGTCTACGCGCCATACAAAGCCCGCAATTATTATAATTGCCATACAACAGCAAACATTTTCGATGCGGCCGAGGTATTATTTCCGTATGTCTTGCCTTTTTTGAACTCGATTTATTTCTTTTGTTTGCATTGTTTCCAAGTATAACTAATTCAACTGGAATGGTTAACTGTATGTCACGACACTTTTAAAAAGTTATGTTGAAATGTTGAATGGTAATGGTGAAATGTTCGATGGGACTGGTGAAATGTTAGAATAAGTTTAGTTTAAACAGAACATTGTTATTTTCAAGTGTAATCATCACCTAAGGAGGAAAACTATATCAGTGAGATGATTGAGAAAGTCTAAATAGTCCGAGTTTGAAATGAAACTACCCTAGTTTATGGTTCTAGGTAGTTATTACTCACTTTACCAGGTAAAGAGTTCTTCGTAAATCCAACTATATACGCTGTAGTGGAATCAAAAGTGGTAACACGTTGCGTCTAATTCGACTGTGTTATGTCCTTTGTAAGGACACAGTTAGGCTTTATAAGGAGGCATGTTAAAAATGTGTATTTCTGTTGTTTATTATATTGGATATTAAGGTAGGGTAAGACAGCGTAAGTGCTCTAGAATGTTCCTATTACTAAGGTAACTAACTATTCTTAGTTCAAAATGAGCACACCATATGGAACGGTTGAATTGCTGTAACGACTAAGTACTGTTCCAAATGTCACAGTAACATGTCCTAAAGGTGTTCCCCCATATTCGATAAACATGCATTTCCTCTTTAATGAAAAAACGTGGACGATTGAATGTTTGATTATCTCTAAGCTGCGATAACTACAGAACTTGGCATCACTGGGACACAGGCGATGAAGGACCACCGTTGAAAAACATAGTGGAACTACCCTTGGCCAATGATTCTAAAAGTCAGACTACTCAGACACCTGCAAAAATACATAGTCATGATTTAGAAAGTTCCAAAATTAAAAATTATATTTACATATACACTTGTTAAAGTTTAAATAGTCCAACTCTGAAGTTGTGACTTTATTTGGTTTCAGATCTGTAGCCATTGTAGATTGGTTATAATAGTTAGGATAACCTCTTAAAATTAGTCGAGCTTATCAGCTTCAAACGAGGGGAAATGCTGGATAATTAGATATGAAGGAGACCTTGAAAAGGACGTTTAAAGAAAAGCATAGAAATGCGAGTCATACCATCTTGTTTTGCGATACTCTCCCTCATTTTTACAATTTGTTCCGCGTCCGGGTTTCGAAAATGTCCCAACTTTCGGGACAACGTCCGGTATCGGCGCCTGAAGTATCAATAAATTCCCGCCATATGCTATTATATATTATATCTATCTACATGAATCCGTGTAACTTAAAAATGCCCTATTTGACTTATCAAGTCGTATGAGACATGACTGAAAATAATCTGCAAACCCCGATCGGGATGAAACTCGCAGGATATCTGCTAGTTTCTCACAATATATGATGACCCAGGTCCAGATAGTTTTCGTGCTACAACTGCCCCCCCCCCCAATTCTATCAAATGAACACATCTTCGCCTCTGCTCCTCTTTTTTTATTCCGCTATTACTTTCCTATCCACTCCTTTCCCAACCTCCCTTAGCCACCTAAGCTATTGGTAAATTCAAAAAAGATACTTTTAGAATATTTATCACATGTGAAAAACCTAGACATCGTTCGAAAATATGTGAAAAACAAGGAAAATAAACAAGGAAACAATCTTTAAAAGAAAGAAAACCAGTTAAGATAAAAACAAAACTGAAAATAAAGTAAAACTTTATAACTATTTAACAATAGATTTAAATAGACCTCTTGCAGCTGTTTCGTAACAAATATATTTACATTTATAAACTTATTTATAGTATCCGAAGCGTCTGCATAAACAGCACATCGTCGCAAATCATCGCCATATTTATTCCCAGCATATTCCCGTTAGAATGGCTCCAGAATGGAACATTCAGTGCTTAATTGAAAATTGAAATTCCTCACACGTTCTCAACTCAACGCCATGTGCATACGACTGCCAAATGCACGCACCACTCGAGACAAATAATAGAAATCGCTCCACAAATATTTATGGGTCAATAATACTCAATGCGCGCGCATCATGCACATTAATTATGCTTTGATTTTTTTAGACGAGTGCGTTTAAGTGCGTGATAAATTGTTACGGCGACGTTTTTCGCTCGCAAATTGGGCGCCTCTTGGCTGGGGCTAAGGATGACATAAGCAGCAATAATGTCCGAAATTGAAATGTTGAAATTTGTACAAATTATAGTAGCAAACATCGTAAATTAGTGTGTCGCAAACGCTCGCGACATCGAAGCATTGCCAAAATTTGAAAGACAGTCCGCCTTGAACTTTCAAATTAATCTAACTCTTCAAAAGTTAATTATGGTTCTTTGAAGACATCTTGACTGCATTTAAAATCAATTCTAATTACTCAACTATAAAGTGAAAAGTATATTATTCTAAAGATAATTTCAGAGGTAATTAGAATGTAAGGTTATGTTTAAGAGGTTTGCCATTAGTTAGTGCTGCCTATGACAGCAGGCGCATAAATTACTCTGTTTTGAGGTTATGTGTGCCACGCGAATTTGTTTTCGCGTTAAATTAGATTTTACGATGTTTTGGCGGGCAGTGGTGAGTGTTTCATGTTTCTTTTGTGCGTTTACTTGGATAATATTTTAATATTTAACATTGGAAAAGTTAAGTTTGTATTTTTTTTTGAAGTTTACGTTTGGTCAACCGTGAAAATTTCAAGGTTATGACCACGAAAAGGCTTCTTTGCAAGACTATCGCTTCAATTTCCTTGAAGTGTTATATATCAAATTCTACGTAGCACAATTGAAAACGTTCAGTTCAAATTCGAATTCCGTGAATCGTGGGAGTTCCTTACTGTGCATATTTTATTAGAGCGTTTCGTAATAGCTATAAATATTTTATTGCGTCAGACTCAGAATACTAACTAGCATCAAACAAGAGCAACAAAACGTTTTCAAGCAAAACAAAGGTTAAAAGGGACCAAATACGACGTGTTTTATTTTAGCTTAGGTTATGTTTCCACTTTGCTACGTACATTGCGCACACTGGCTGAGGTGCGGTTGAGCTCTGGCAGTGATTGAGTGGCTTTTGTTTGAGGTTACGTCTGACTTGGGGACCTTAACCTCACTTTCGCTCTTATTTTACTCTCGGTTTCGTGTCGGATGTATAATATTGTCCCTTTGCCTCGTGCTACATGTCCTCTGTCACGAACCGAGAGTATAAAAAATGTGAAAGCAAGCAAAACACGTTGCGAAAATGTGCATTTTGCATGATGCACTTAATGTATGCGCTGAAAGTGAGTAGTGTGAACAATAGGTCGGTTTCGCATGTGTGTGTTGCTCGCTGTCGGCGAAAGATTGATGTGCAAATAAAGCGAGGGTGTTTCAACGACTGCTCCCTCTAGCCATCAGATGTTTTCTCTTGAGATGCATTCATCCATCGAGCACCCTTTTTCAATCGATCAGATTGATGAGGTTATGATCTAATAATACCACAGCAGATGTGCATAAAGCGTTTTCCGAAAATAGGAAATTAAAGAAAATTTTCCATGTCTTTTTTAATTCAGGGAAATGATAATAATAAGGAAAATAAGTGTATACGCTTTCCGAAATAATAAGTTATATGAGTTAACCTCTCTTGACACTTTTATAGCTCACGTTTACATTAAACAAGACAAAAATTGCACCGTGCATAGCCTGCGTCATTACATTGCGCTTAATTCATCAATAAAATTCGGCAAAAACAACATTAAACTCAAACTTATTGCAAACAATTTCTTTTTTCATGGATATAAATAGCTTAATATGTGCGAAATGAATGTGATTTGTTGATACGAATTGCTCTGGATATTTCCGAAAATAACACATGTAAATGCGCGAGAAATATTAACCAAATATTGAAACAATGCCAAAATTTATTGTTTTTTACTTTCTATTAATAAAACGAAATGAATCAACGAGATATGGGGGAATATAA
>WSZQ02067975.1:0-13648 GCA_019419845.2 Weissflogia rhopalogaster
CAGGTAAACATTTCGCCTCTCGGCATCATATCGACTTATGGGGAAGTACGAGCGGGAGCCCACACAAACACCATGTAACTCGCAATATTTCAACTCAACAGTGTTTAAATTACATTTCAGTTTTTTAAGTAACCGGTGCCTAATGATGCCGAGAGGCGAAATATTAATAGTGCTTAATAATAAATCCTGTAATATATAATATACAATTGACATTTCAAGTTAACAACTTCCCTTTATTGCATTAACGAAAATGGTAAATACTCCGTATTTTCTGTATAAATTATTGCAAGTAATAATAATAACCAAAGAGTATTAACATATTTTCATCCAATGTAAATACGCCCAGGCAATATTTGTCAGATTTTATCTGCATTTTGGAAATTAATAACAGAGATTGTACGATTTTCAAATCACACACAAAAGTCAACTTAATCTTGTTTTTCCACCCGCGTTTTGACAGTTTTATTCTCTATTGTGCCACGACCAGCTACGTTGGAAATAACACGAGTAAACCACGGAAGGTGTGAATACACAATCGGATTGCCGCCCACGCATATACCGTATACCGTATGCATCATTGCGTTGTCATCGTAATTCGAAAACTGTAGCATGCCCTCGCAGCGGGCGTATATGGACATAATCAAATCAAATATCAAATAAAAAGGCGCAACAGACGTCAGCCCACGAGATAATCTATGTCGCATTGTTACCAACTGTCACCGTCACTCCAAAAGTGCGGTAGTGCAACAACAGCAGCCAGCAAGCCAGATGGAGGAGAGAAAATGTTCAATTAAACTGGATGAACGGCAAAAGTAGGTAGTTGTCAAAGGGTAAATACGAGTATCAGCCGTGCTTAACTAGTAGTGACACCTATTGACATGTAGTTTTGCTCGAGTTCGAGTGCAGCGCTAATAAATGCAGCTGGGTGCAAATTGGATTCGCGATAATCGAAGAACATTTTCACGGCGCTAGCGAGTGTGTTGTAGCACGTCGTTAAATTTAAGTAACTGAATTTCTGCGATTCATCCCTACGATGCCATTTGCTGCTTTCAGAATTTGCTACTTTCGTTCCATGCGGTGTAATAGTACTTACTTAGCTTCCATGATACTGGAACATTTGATGTATATTGGGATTCCAGTTCTTGAATTCATGAGATGTTCTTTCAGATCAGAGATTCCCCAACTTTTTATAGCAGTGTATCCGTTTCTTTAAGAGACTCTCGTGGTGTCCTTTCCTGTTTAAAATGATTTTGTTTGGGCCTTTCAGTTTTCGTGATAATGTATTGTCACCAGATTACAATTCAGTAATATTCCAAGGAGGCAAGTGTGGATGTTCAATTGCTTGGACCAGCCATTAAGGAATTTATTGAAGGGTTTTAGGCATAAAATAAGCCAGCACAAACATTTGAGGTGCCTGATTCCTTTGAGAGCATGTATTGCCCTTCTCTTTCTTGATCTACCTATTGAGGGACTTATCACACTTTTGAGGTATGAAGATTATCCAGAATGAGCATTTTTTGGTGCTTCTGAAAGAGATGCTGCAAAATGACAGGATCATAAGAAAAATAAAACAAAGAAGAGAAGAGGACATGTATGTTGTATGAAAGAAGCAACTAAACAAATTTAAAATTTAATTTAAATTTAAATTATAAACAAGAGACAAGGGAGACCAAGGAATACGGTAGTATTCCACAAAAGATAAAGGAAAGAAGCAGGAATAAGAAACACAAGATAGATGAATAGCATTCTATGTAAGCAAGAAAATATTAGACAACTATCAAATAAGGAAAGAAATAAAATATATAAGGCACTTTTGATTGTAATGATATTAAATTGGACAAAGAAAGATTAACCTTTATTAGCATTCCCTTTTTTCACCATTTCATATTTTACCACCAATAGACTTCATAAAATAAATAAATAAAACTAGACAAAATAAAGTAAAATACTGTATCTAAGCTCCCACTATCAGCGTTACAACATATTCAAGTCGGAATCACCCAACATTATCCCATCTGCTCCCCACCCTTCTTCTTTTCCACCATCTGATGATCGCCACCCTCTCTCCTCCCTCTGATAACAATTTTCCCACGCAGTCTTCTTTCATTCTCAAGTATCGCACGAACCCTTCATTTATTCCAATACATTCCTTAATCACATTTTCCCATCTATCCCTACCAGCCATGCATAATCTGCACCTCTCATATTCTTCATTCATTCATTCTTTCTTACCCTTCTCTTATGGTCCACACCTCGTGCCATACATTCCTTCTCGGTTTTACTCAGCGCCTTATTCCCAAAATAAGCTGGTTTCTTTCCACCAGCTCTTGGGACATACCAAGTAGCCTCGTAAGCCATTCTTCTGTCCTCTCCCCACTGACTTTTCCCTTTTCTATCACACCATATCCACACATGTTTAACCCATCTATCGTCCATCATTCCTGCCAACTGACTCACATAACTAACCTCTTTCGGCACTGCCTCCGATTGTAGACTCATTCGACCTGATTCATGAAACGCGATGTACCGTAGTGTGGACCTTTCCAAGCGTATTAAGTTCTTCAAAAACCAGGTTTGTTTCCTTTCTAAAGTACTCTTACTCACAATCAGACATACCTCCACGTCATACATTATCATAGGTTTCATACATACATCCCAAAGTTTTACTGATATGATCTTATGTCAGTCGCATCAAGTCTGTACATCCAGTCCCAGTGGAATCAGGCCTTAATACTCTGCAAAATAGTACAAATTTAAAAGGGAAAAAATGAAATGAAGAAATATACTTCTTCCATTTACGATTATTTTAAAACTTTAAGTAATTACGCATTTTCGAAATATTTACCAAATCCTTAAGTATACAATTTTAAATCTGACGAAAATGTTAAACACTTTAAATTCCAATAAATATAATAACACCACATGGTAATTATTTAAATCACTTGACTTAAGTCCATTAACATGGCTTAAGTCACATAACAAGCAATCGATGTAAAACGTAAAAAAATGATTTCTCAAGTCAAATATGTAACATTCTTGGCATTCTTTCCACAGATGTTCATTTAACGCTTTGCACGCTTAATTCGAATGTTTTACTATGCTCCTATGTTGATATAGTCGGATTTGACTTAAAGCTCGACTTAGGTTGTGTGTCGCGTGTATGCATACAGTGCGCGGTGCCACACTTGATTGCGCAATTTTAAATTTATTTTTATTTTACGACCGCAATGGTGACTTCGGGACCAGCGCGTCTGCGGTCTGGCTGCGGCCGCACGCATTCAGATTCGGTCCGGTCTTCGGATGCGCTTCGGACTTAAGTCATTCAGCGTGGGCGCTGCGGAATATCATTAATTCGCTCTGTCTTGCTCCGGCGCTCTTTTTCGTCCTGCGTGCAGTGCGCATTTCTGCGCCGGGGCCAGCGCCAGCCATGCCCATGAATAATAAAGTTGACTTAAATACGGGCTTAAGTTCTCGACGGCACGAAAAATGCGTGTGAAATGTTGTAGTGCACTTTGATGCATCATATGTTAAAAATGCCAATATAATTTAAGTGGTTTTCAATCGTCTTTCATTTATATCCATAGATCTTTAGTGAGTCATTTGGCTTAAGTCCTCTTTTGATTAATACACTTATGTCAGCGAGTCTTATATGAAGACTTTAAGTTGTTTTAATACTAAATTGGTATGTATAAAAAATATGAATATATTACGTTAAACGTTAGGAAAATATGTTACTTTAATGAAAATTGCACAAATAAGAAAAAATCAGTACAAAAACAGCAGCAAAATGGACAAAATTAAAGTGTGAGGAAACAATTTCCATAATAAATACGATGTCGAAGTATAGCTTGACGACAACAGCTAGTGCGCGAAGCCGAGTTTCGCTCCTGGTGTCGTGCTGCGCAGAAGACGCCTGAAACGCAAACGCTCAACGCACATATTAGAAAGATGAATTGCCGTAGATTGCAATTATGTATGCTAATATGTCAATTAGACGGTGCGTAGCGCTGCCGAGCGCCATTGTAGCGCGCATGTTGTGCACTCTCTGCCATCGCGATGTTGTTTCTTAAGCGCAATTAGAGCATAATTACACCTGACTTGCAGACATAATCGATTTTCGAACTGAGAGTTATACGTTTGAGCAGCAGCAGCGCCTCATCATCTTAACTGAATCAAGTTAGTATACTTGCTCATCGTGTACACGGTGCAACGGTGCCAAAATTACATGTTTTCAGAACGTGACTTATGTTAAGTCAACTTACTTAAGCTAAAATTGGTGCGTTTGTATGCAGAGATAAATGTATGAAGTTCCAGAGATGGTAAAATTAAGTTCTAAACAGTATTTATATTTATATTTATTATTTGCTAACAATAAGTTTGTGAAAGGATGTATTGTGAATAAAGCAGGAATATATGTATGAGGTTATGCCAATAAACGTTGATTTATAATTATGATATTAATAGCCAGAAACTGTTAATGTACCATATTAAAGGCTTACAAGCAAATTGTTAATAAAGAACATTTTTGTACATACTATAAAAACAATGAAAAATAAATAAAGATACGAACATTCAAAATTCTGCGACTGCAGCGTCATTGAAATTACCCCAATTTTATAGTGACTCTCTATAGATATTATATCGGTTTCACAATTTATCGATATTGAGATATACTTCTACGAATGAACTGCAGAAAATGGAAAGGAATATGATCGGTTTACGATAATAATTTCTAATGAATTATGGTGAATATTTTTCATATAAATGAATCAGTTTGTTTATGGCAAAGTTAATAGCCAGGAACTGTTAATGGACCGTAATAGCTATCTATTACTTAGTCTATTTAGTACTGTAATGTTTATTATTTATGTTTTCCGCGTAATTTGTCATTAAAGTCCGATTATTGATTGTTACTATGGTTGATATAGCGATTTGAGACGGGTGCACCAATTAGGGCAAAAATGCGATATTTTGCGACTTATGAGATGATACCAAAAGAATTTTGGATCAAATTTTTAATTTGCCTAGCATTGACTCATATAGTCACTAGCACTACTAAATTATTTTTTAAATATAATTAGCCATATTAATACTATTTATAAGAAGAAGAATTCATTTGACTATACATCCTCATCGAGAATCGAATAGGGGACTTTGCGCACAACCGCTGTGCCATTTGATTGGACAGATTCTAAATTATATCGACAAATATATTTACGTTACGTATATTAACAAACAGTTTTACATTGGAAAGCATCCAATAGATGGCTATAGTGGCGTTTCCCTATTCTTTACATACCAGATTCACTTTGATCCTTTCGGATTTTTTGAGATATCCACATATTGAATATGTATCATCATATACAGTAAGTAAATAATGTTAAACATTACACTTGTCCAGCTAAGTGGCTCAGCTAATACTATTGGCATGTTTGATGACTGCGGACCGTAAGTTCCCGGTTCGATTCCCAACGGATGTCTAGCAAAATGTAAATGCTTCTTAGAATCAATAGTAATAGACTCTAATATGGCAAATTGCATTGAAAAAGAAATGTACTTTAAAATCAAACAAATTTGAAAAGAATGTATGCTAAGAAAATATCTATAATATTTGAATGCTCGTTGTGCGTACGCAGCAGATGATGTGCAGGTCCGCGAGCACAAGTTCTTGCGTTGCTCAATGACAATATCTAAGTCGAGCCCGTGACGCTGGTAGCAAGACAGCGGAGTGTAGGGATGGAGGAGGGTACGATGTGACCGCGATGAAATCCATATAACTACTAACTTTATTTTCTAACTCTAAACCTAAAGATACATGCTAATGACTTATATCCTAACGTCGCGATATCAAGAGTCCGGTCGATAACGACTTTATTTGGAAGTCTGGACCTCTTGGCTAATTGCTGCGACATCATGGCCTATTCATAAACATTCGCAAATATAAGATACTACAAGATAAAATACTACATCTAAAATTTCCAAATTAATATTACACTGCCCATTGTTCACTAATGTCCGTTTTGTTATCATCTCGATTTGGTAAGCGTAATTACGCTCACCTGTTTACGTATCTGCGTAAACAATATTTATATATTAAGAAACACATTTATATAAATGTTAAAATTATTTAAATCATTTAAAAGAACTCATAAAAGCTTCATTAACTTAAATGACCAGAAAAAATGAAAGAATTAAATGTCGGCATTTCGCTGAAAGCTATAAATTGAGGTTATGCGAGGTTAAGACCAGATCGTTATTGACGCTCGCCACCTAATATATTTCATCGCTGGAAGATTAATCAAAATGAAGGTCAAACCGTTGCATTCATACAGGGCGTTCAGTTTTTAATAAGTCCACCAATGCAACATAAATAAAATGGTAGTTGAGGCGACAACCAAACAAGCAATTATTGTATGATTGGTGCCTATAGCCGCCAGAATAAATATCATTCGGGGATTGCAATTTTTCTGTATCGAAATAATTAGCATAATAAAAGGTGTGGGACGCCAGCGCCAGTAAATAATTTATTTGCGTCGTCGAAGGGCGCTCTTCTCGGAGCATCGCTGCAAGATTACAGCCAATTTGCATATAATTGTCTTCAATAAATCAGAGATGCTGAATTCGAAAGTAACCTCTGAACGAGATGCAAAAATGTCGAAATCACTTTTCGCCTGCTGGGCTTGCAGCAGGACAATGCAGGTGTGTTTACAGCTCAGGTCGACAAAGAGCAAGTGATAAGTGTATGAAATTATTGATGATCGGTTTACAATGAGATTTTCTGGTGAATTTAAAGCAGGGACATTCTTTATTTAAGTGAATCAGCATGTTAGTGGCAATGTTAATAGGCTGGAACTGTTAATGGGTGTGATTAAAGGCCTACAAAAAAAGAGAAATGCACGAAGATTTAAAATAACTTACATTAATTATAAGGTCCTTATTTACAAGTCCCGTTATTATTTATTTCATTTCTAAAGTTGCGTTAAAGTTTGACAGTGACGTTGACAGTTGCTGGGGGCGACATCTAGCGGTGAAGATAGGATTACGATTTATATGAGCTTTGTAATGATGTGGTAATGGTGGTGCCGCAATTTTGAGAAAAATATGTCTAATAATAGACGCAGCGCCGCGTGATCGCTAAAAATACTCATTTCTCATCTCTTTATCATTAATTTTCCCATATTTATAATAAACCGAATGAAATGAATTATACGTTATTAGATAGCTTAACTCTTAACGCCAATAATCAGTAGTTAGAAATTAAAATTTTCAATTTTTTAAACAGAATTGTTAGGAGTAAACTTTATCCTTTGCTGGCGACATAAAGGATTAAAATGTATTGAACAAGTTGTATGTCAGCATATTCTCTATTTCATAATCTATTAAATTATATATAGGTTCTTACTATTCCGCTTGTGTACGATTCTTTTTTGGGGTGTATATAAAATCACGACGATTTGTGTTCCCGCGAAGCGTGCATACTTAGTAAGTCGAGCGATATTAATCTTCGTGCGATATTATCATATTATATAATTTGTATTAAAGGGATTTTACGCCATTTTGAGCCGTTTACCAAAAAAATTCAAATTTTACTCACAAAGTAAGCAAGGAATATATTCCTTTAACAGCATCACCTTCACCTATTAGTTTCGTGGCGTAGTCGTCAGCGAGCTTGCCTTCCGAAAGTTCAAGTTTTGCCTGCGAACTTTTTTGAAAATAAAAATTATATATTTAACAAATAATTATGTAACAATAAATAACACAATATAAAAAACATATACGTAATCGCCTCACTGTGCGCCACCTCGCGATGACAATTAAAACTGTGAGGACCTCGAACTAGCGTTTTATAAATATATGCATCGCTTAATGTAGCATTACATCATTTACTAGGAAAATTGGAACAAAATAATGATATTAGTGATGCTAACATTCTTTGATTATCAATTTCCGTCAAGAATTTTCTTCTCCCAAAGAAATAAATCCTGAAAGGGGAATCCGTTCTTTTCATATAAACTATAAACTATTTTAAAGCACTCAATTTTAAGTCATTTTCAAGCAGATTATAATCACTTACACATGCGTAATCAATGTGCACATCCGACGCCGATTTAATTACATCAATAAATCGATCGTCGCATCCCTTGAGCAGCGCGCCTGTTTAAGGCCTCGCAGCGGACTAATTAATGTCGGGAGCGCGTTCATCGCGCTATTAATTAGTCACAACTGATGCTGATGACTATAAATACAACTGCAAGGTGCAACAATAAAATACGACGACGATTCACAGTCGAGTGGACCCTGTGCATGCTCATGATGGATGCGCTTAATATGAATTTTATACGGAAACTAATGTGATTAATTCATACGCCATTCCACTGCACTGCCATCTTCGGTCACTTCTATTGATATAACCTTACGTTTGATCTAGATGGATGCGTATCTATAAATGCAACGAGACTGAGAGTTTATTCAGGCACTGAGCATATAATTGTCTAATTAGGATTATTAAAGTGGAGACTTTGTTAGGTTTTTTGATAAGTTATGTTGTTTTACTAGTATCGAAGAGTCAGCCCGATGCTTCAACCCCCTAACCTGGAGGGCCAGATTAAAGCAATATACTATTATAGTAAATTTATTGAGCTATAAATATTAGAAATTATATATTATTAGATATTAGAAAGAGGTGCAATGTACCAGACATAGTGCGATGGACAAGAAATCGTAGGAGGATGTGGAACGACAACGTTGATAGAATGCAGACCGATAGAATCGCGCGAATGGTGAAAGAGGGCAGACCACAAGGAAAGCGCCACACCGACAGACCACCAAAAAGATGGTCCGATAGCTGGACATCAATATCGCGCCAGTAAAACACAAGCTAACCAGCTTAACATAAGAAGATGAGGAAGAAGAAGAAGAGCTATAAATATAATAAATAAATTGATCTCAAATTTATATGAATAAAAAGATTTAAATTAAATCGCTCCCTCATTGCCCTGAGGATGCTGATCAAGATAAGCAAATATATCTAAATGAATCCAAGCATAAACCCCAATCAATCAGCAATCAGATAATTACCCAATTAAGCACTGAGTAGAATATGGCCATCGTGCACTGTCATTCTCATTTTTCCACAACCTGAATTGAGCTATTGTCCATCTGAAAATAAGAAAAAACCGCTCTGCATGCACAACAGTCGACAGAAGCGTAGAATGCAGATATCATCTTAGTCTGAATGCCGCACTTGTAGCTATTAGTCTCCATCGAAATGAACATGACTCGGCGCGTTGCATAGTTTGCAGAGAAATAAAGTCAACCGGCTATAAAGACCTCAACAGAGCCACACTATTTAAGATAACGCCAAACTTTACATATGAACCACGACTGGCAGGCATTTCACTTTTATGGCTGGCGGTTTTGGTCTCTTTCCCTTCATGCCTAGTGTGTTGTACTAAATTGTCATTATGTAGATTGCAGATGGTATTGATCTAAAGCGGAGTTGGAACGAGCAATAAAATTGCGCACTAGTGAAATAGTGGCAGCTAGTGCAATGGCTGGCAAATGGGAGGCTATGAGCGTTCACTGTGAGCACGTCGGCCATTTGTCATCGGGGCCCTGCATGGCACTACGCTTGCAACTATCACACACTTGGAGGTTATTTATGCGTGTCATTTGGTGCGCTGCTTTATTAATTTGAATTTATTTAAATCACCATGTATCATATGTGAATCAAAACAAAACAGATACAATCATAAAATGGTATTTATATTTATTTTATAGTTACACAAGTTTCGATTGTATTAAAATGTTTGTTAATTTTATTATTATCATGGTATTCGTAATTAGTTATTAATCCTTATTATTTCTAATGAATTATTTCTCTCTATAAGTTCGGAAATGCTCGAATTCCAACGGAAAATATTATTTTGTCATTTACTACTTTGAGCAACTTCAGAAAAGTATGAGTTCAAAAGAAAAGTACTGAAACTGCGAATTGATGTCTGCTCATAGTCGTAGTCGAATACTAGAAAAAACTATTCCAATATATAAAAACAACTATTTCTCTGTACAATTTCAAAGAGATGTGAATTCAATGTATTAATTTCATATATTTCTTACTTGAAGAGCGTATTAATTAAGGAAGTGGCGTTCCAATTTTACAAAGTAACAGTCCCGAATTCGATTAATTACAAATAATATTAATATCACATAACGTCTATCGACCTCTGTAGGTCTTTCGACTTTGAAATGTTCTATTTATTTTGGTTGTTTTTATTCAATATTTGTAGTTCTTTTTCTAGTGAGTTACAGATGTCTGTAGATTGGTGTGTGAAGTCTTAATGTTTGAAGTTGATTGTTTTGAAGTTGAATGTTTGAGGTTGTGTGTGTGTGTGTGGGGGGGGGTGAATGTGTGAAGTGGTGTGTGAATAATAATCACACTGTGTTGTACCTGCCCCGAGGACTCGAACCTCGTCCGCTGACGTGATACGCCAAGGTGTTACCCACTAAGTCACCCAGACGGGCAACTACAAATAAAAATCATGAATTCTACGGAAAAAGACTAATTTTGTCCAACCTAATTCTCAGAAAGTTAGAATTAAGATTAACAAGAAAACATGTAAGGCGTTCTTCACACAAAGAGCTTGGTCGGACTTGGTCAGCTCAACAATTTCAAGTGTAAATGTTTGAAATTAGCGGTACCAATATTATGAGCGTTGAGTCATCTTGTCGGTGCAACCTGGTTTTAGACATTGTGACTTTGTAGATCTATGACTTCTTTTAGAACGCGAATATCTCTATGTAATATTTCTAATCCCTTTGTATACTGTTATTTCAAGTTATTAGATTATCCCGTTATAGATATTAACTCCTCTCCACTAATCCGTCTATTTCCAATCGAAAAACGTTTTCATCATTCATTATTTCCTTTCTTTATCAGATAAGAGGTAATGTCAATAAAGGTGTACTTATTGTTATTATTTTCTTTCTTGAAATACATGATTGTTACCTTTTTCTGCTCATTGCTTCAACCAAAGAAATCATCCTAACTCCATACAATCAGAACTTGGTAAGTCTTCTTGAACTATATATTAATACAACTTTATTTATGTATTGACACTCGTATTTTTGAAGTAAAACTTATGTAGGCGCGCATGCTTGGGGAGTAATTCTGAAAATAATAATCCTATTTTAATTTTTCTTCTTTTTAATGTGTGCATTGTCTCAACGTGAGAGATAAGCTTTTTTGTTATTGTTTTTAATTTAACCCGTTGAGGTTTTTTGTCTGATTTGCATAAACGTTGCTCGTGACCGCCGCACAATGGCCAATTTCAAGTAAAAAACGAGACATTAATCATTAATTCGAATTTTAAGCAAACCTTTAAGATTTTCTGTATTCTATCTATTGTAAATCTATTATTGAAGTGTATTTTATTTAATTTTGGTGGTCTCGCCTATTTTTTGTTGGGGATGACCCCTTTATCACCCAACATAATGATTTAACAATAATAATATATTTAGTTTTTACTTCAGTCGTGTGTTTAAAGGCACCCTCGTCTATTTTTCTGTTTTTAGTTTTATTTCTTGAATAAAGTAAAAACAGATATAAACGGATATTACACTTGTATATTAGTGCTGGTGATTGGACGCTGACTTTTCAAAATTAATATATTCTAGGTCAACATAACAAGTGGACGATGTGTCTAATGACATCGTTCACTTGGGAATTGTAAATAATTGGCAAACAACACTAATATCAATTTCAATATCCCCCCATGAATATTTATAACCGCGATTTATAGGCTAAATTAAAATATATTATCCGATACGTTATTATCAATTCCGTATAGCGTACGTTAGGTTGCCAATCATGTTTGAAATGCAATGCGAATGCGAGGCGTTAACCCAACCCACGCAGAAATTAAGTGTAGGTTGATTAGCTGGAAGTTGCAGTTATACACCGAGCAGTTATACACGGTGTTCGGGATCGGTGCGGTCGTTGTACATACGTGGATGCAAACTTGTGTATTCCGTATAATAAATGAACTGAACTTGCACACGTCGGCGTCGGTCGGGCAGGTAAAATAAGAAAGTAAAAAATACGAGCAGAGGCATAAACAAGAACAAAACAACATACGAAACATACGCAAAGTGGATGTAGGAACCGAAACACACCACGCTTGCATATGATTACGTTTGCACCCAAAGATGGCCGCCCCTTTGCGACTTATACGATGCGTGAACCACGACAAGAAATATCATTTCAATGCCGTGTTGGCCATATCTAAAACCTACAATTACATGGAGTTAGTATTTTCCCATGCTGGCACCTAAAAAGCACGCACCGTGCAGTGCTGCCCAACCGCAACGCATAAGAATAACAACGAGGTTGGTGTAAGCTCGGATAAATAATAATACCTTTACAGTTTTGGTGTTTTGTATTATTGCGCACCGAGGCGGAGGGGACAATGAAGATGTTATGCAATTCTGGGCACAACGGGCATTCTACCCACATGCTTATCACGATTTGGTGTAGTTGTCCCTGTGTGGGAAGATGGCGCCGAGATTATTTCTAGCTTTTGTGTATGTGGCGACATCTGGTTGTGATTAAAATTATACATTGTGAAATGCAAATTGAAAAACTTTGTAAATCTCTGATAATCGTATGATTCTTTTAGAAATGTTTCGCATATTTCAAGGGATTTACTTATTAGTTTTATACTCAAATAAAGCCAGCAATAGTAAGAACTATGTTATGTGATATGTTATGTGAACAAAGATATATATTGGGAAGGAAGCAGGAAGATATGTATGGGCAGGGGTTATGCCAATAAAGGTTGATTTATATATATAGTAAGAACTTTATGCCGTGCAGTTATGGATTTTGAAGAGGAACATTTTCATAACGCGGTTTTTGAAGCCGGTTTTTATTTTTGGGGTATATCAAAAATTCTATTCATAAAACTAATAAAAAGTAGATGGTATAATTATGATAATAACCATTTTGGAAAAATCGTAGAACTATGTTAATTTAAGCAGTGTGCTGTGGCTGAAATTAACTATAATGGTTCATCTCATTCTGGTTCCATTGGACTGGTGTTTGGCCAATGAGTAGACTTATCCGAAAACAAGGAAAATTAGTGAATTTCAGTTTTAACATTTGAATTAATTCGCTCTTATAAAGAGCATTGCGCTATGGCTGTCGCATGGAAAGGGCAGTGGAGTAACGCTCAGAAACTTTTGTTGGAAGCAAACTTTGCAGTGTAGTGATCTACAAATCAATGGTATTTTTCAAATCAGTTCATTTCATTTTTTTTATGGCGGGGCGAGAAAATCTGCTTGGCACACGTTATACCCTATGAAAACGGTTGAGGGTCCTGATGGAGGACTTAACTCTTATGTGGAAGGATTATGGTAGGAGTCTCAGCTTCTAAAGGCGTTGGTGCCAAGTAGAGAGTTTGAAGATGGATTGATTATTCACAGATTGTTTTTACAGATCCACACAATATAACCTTTATTGTTGTAGTCGTGAATACAAGAACAACTTGACTGTTTAGTGTCTGAAACCATACACCCTATAAAGATGGAGAAGTGTGTACCATTCAGATAACAAAACGCGTTTAAGATTTGAGTAGTTAGCGAGGTTGAC
>WSZQ02067975.1:13748-25220 GCA_019419845.2 Weissflogia rhopalogaster
CGAACTCCAAAAATCTTAAGGACATGCAAGACAAATACATGCTCCCTTGAATCGTGGAGAATCTCCAATCTCCATTTATTCGGCCGCCAAATAATGCCAATGATTCGATGATATGGAAAAATTTACGGCACGGTGAGAAACTCTCTAAAGAAACTGCAAAGTGGTGAACGTGACAAGAGATAAGCATGCGTAAAAAGATGTGATTGATGTGTAAACGGCACCAGGCTACTTGTCTACTAGGAAGGGTCGCCCCCTGGTCAACCTCGGCTTGGGATTGTATACCAACCAAATGGCTGCAGGTGCGCTGTCACCAGGTCCGGATGAAACTCTTAATGTGGAATCTACAATCCTACAAGGATATCCGGATACCTAAATTGGGAGAGCCCTTAAAGGAACGATAGGTTCTATCACTGCTAAAGTGCTAAATGCTAAAGGAGGATAAAGGCGGCTCTCAACTCCGCTGCAGTAATGATGCTTTCATGGACACTACAGACCAAACGTCCCGCCCCAAAACCCTCTATCAATATAATTATGATGCTAATTACTTCTAGCATTCATGCAATTGTGGTAATTTTAAATTAATGTTATATGAATATAAACGGAACGAAATAAGCCAGGCCTACTAGTGAAATAATAATAATAATAATAATATCTCATATTTTAATGTCTATCGACCTCTGTGAGTCTTTATCATTCAACATTTGAAATATAAAGTAAAATATAAAAACAAAACGTACCCAACACCATAAAATATCGCCATCTGGCAAAAATACTCCAAAACAATTTGTCTCCAAATTTATACATTCATATGTAAACCCAAAATTATATAACAAATCACATTTAACCCGCGACATACAAATATTTACATGCCTATACGTGCCTGCACTGACCAGTACGCAATTTATAAAAAAAATATATAATCTGACATGTGAAATGACAGACTGGGGGTGGCCTTGCATCACGGATTGCGCAAATAAATTACCGAATTGCTGCCGAAATCGGTTAATCGTTTTCAGGTTTCTGTACACTGTTTCGAACCCCGCCCGGGAGCTTAATTATAGCGAAAATTAAATTGCACATAGCGGAGGCGTACACGGCTATTGATGGTAGTGAATCGCACGTGCGGGTTGTTTAATACTGTCACGCTACGGAATTGAATTAGTGACATACAGAAATACATCGTTGTCATTATACTGGAATCAGATGTATTTGTTTTCGGGAATGTTGAATTGCAATCGATATTATTCCAGTTACTCTAAATTTATAGTGTATACTATAGTGTACTCTATTTCGTTAGATTAAACTGAATTGGGTTTTGTTGAAATTGCATTTAGAAATTTTAATTAAAATTTTAGTATAGATTTTTGTCTAATAATTGTTTTTTTTTTATTATTATTATTAGAGTTTTGACAATTTTAAATTGATAATCATATTTAATTAATATAAATTTAATGAAGTATATATGACCTTGGCATTAACGTCGATACTCTTACATCAATAATAATGTATAACAATAATAATGTATTCGATTCGCAGACCTGGCCATCGACCTTCCCTGGTCCTTCAGCGTGGATATATATGTTCTTTACATGTTATTGTGATTTTTGTTTTCGGTTTTTGTGATGTTGTTGTTGTTATTGTTGTGTTGTTGATGTGGTGTCTTGTTGTGTGTGAGTGAAGTGAATTTTTATGTTGTCGGTGGATTCTTCTTGTGCGTTGTGGGTTGCGCATTGCAATTGTTGTGACTTTATCGGTGTGGATATTTAATAATGTTAATTTTTAATGTGACTTAATTAAATGAGTGATTTTAGTGCGATAAAACTAAAGTAAACTTTAGTGTAATATTACTAAAATAAAAAACATTAACCATAATTATAAGAAAATTTAAATTTATCTTAATTACTATACCCAGACTCACGATATAAATTCTCAGAAAAAATATAGTTTAATATATAATTTAAAAATTATAAATTAATATTAATTAAATATATAATTTAATTTTTATTTCTAATTTAATTTTTATTTCTAATTTCTAATTCTTTTATTTTACCGAGTATCGACTGCTATGATCATTAGCTCTATTCAATTCTTTTTCTTTTCATTTTTTTTTCTTTATTGATAAGAAGTAGAATTCCCCAACCCAAATTTCAAATAACGCAAGATGAAAATTTCTCTAAACAGAATTGGAGTAAAATGGACTGAAGAAGGAAAAAACAAAATGGAGAAAGATGAAGGAGTTCTGGAAGAGAAAAAAGAGGAGAGAAACATAATCATGGGAAACTATTTCACGTGGTCCATAGTCGGCCAAAATCGAAAAAAAGGAAAAGAGATTTTAAAACTCCACTAAAATGAATCATATTTACTATATTATAAAACAAATACATTTACTACTTTCCTTTGTAAATACATTTTTATGGTTCCGCTGTTTGTAGTACCTCTTAGGAGATCCCCTTTATTACGTAATAACTATCCATAAAAAATATATACGTTTCGATGGTCCAGTAAAATAATAAAATATAATAAAACCGGCATAAAATAATCATAAAAAGTGATAAAACAAATACGCGCCGTGGGCGTGCGGACGTCAATTTTAATCTATCGATTAAAACCTCAGGTATAAATTATAACCGACGATGATACGCGTTCTTACATGAGAAAGGAATTAGTCTATCGTGATGGTCGGCGAGATGGTTACCTGACGCCAGTGCGACAAACCTTCACAAGTGAACGCACCCATTTCTTTGTGTTTATTCTGTTTATCTTTGTACATTATCCATCGGATATACGGATACAAAGCCCAGCAACCAACACATGGAGCTCTACAGCTACGACTAGAACAGGGAGGTGTCCTTTGGGTTGCATCTGCACGACGTCGTCGTATGCGCTCGAGTGTGGTTATGTGTGTTTGCCTGGCACGGTGTTTTATTACACGCTGTGCGTTCTGCCACTCCCTTGTTATAAAGTCGTCCGCGAAAGCACTTCGCTGGTGCCTGTGAGGTGTTGAAGACCCGCATTCTTATATTTACCTCTCATTTTTTTGTTCTATGGTGCTAAACTCTTACCTACCTTCGTTTCCACGTACTTGTAAGATGAGTAAAAAAACAATATGCCTTTTATGCGTGCGCTTATCATTTGTATCGCTGTCGATACTCCTTATATTCTTATATTCTCACTATATGCCAAATGAGATAGGTGAAGATATTCGACCAAAAAGGCGAGAAACGTGCATTCCTCGTGTTGATCGACCTCGGATTGGTAGTGGTAGGTGTTAATGATATCCTGATAACTGTATCGGACTAACAGCGCAAACAACTGTGTGTGCGGTGCAGCTACAATGCATAAAATTAACTTGAGCATTCGTTTATTGCATTCTGTACTACGATAATCTGCAAAGTTACTTGTAGAATTGTTGAGGCGATTCCTTTTGAGTAGTATATGTGCGAATAGTGTGAGGTGAAAAGAAAAAGGGATTATTGGGTTGTATATTGTGATATTACTTCGTTATCCTTAAATTTATGAGCTCTTGAGGTTTCAGGTGTTTGGAATTTACATATAAAATATATAATATATATAATATATAATTAATGCTAACAAGGAGAGCCCACGCTCTATCAAATGAGTGCTACCGATGAAATGTATTTTAAATGGGAACAATCAAATTATTTTTTGCCCATATCTTGGTCACATTACGAGGTATTTACTTGAAATATGTATTAACGCATTTCCTTTCCAATTCTACATCGAACCATGAACAATTGGCTGGATATTTTAGGTATTTCCAAAATCGAAAATTTACATGTAGATTATATGAGTCATTTTACGATGGCAATTAAAAATATATGAAAAATAAAGAAAAAAAAATACGCGAGTGAGGTTTGATATGCCCCTAAACCAATCCATAAATGACAAACCGGCGAGTTTTTGAGTTTTGAACAGATTTTTTAATATTTACAAAACAATACAATAAGCATATATACATAAACAATTATAAAATAACAAGACATGTATATTTACAATTATATAATGGCGTCTAATCTGAAAATCCTGGCATATAGACTCACAATCAAATTTAGATGTACTTTGCAATGCAATAGTTAAGTTTTTAATGTTGTGTAGGAATTTGTTGTGCAGATTATTTGCTAACAACAGCACGCTGTTTGCTGTCAATAATTGCGTAACTTAACCTACTTATAACCTAGTGCACAGGTGTGTGAATTATAATCTTTCAACTTTTTGGAAGGCCGGTCTATGTTTAACTCTTCTATCACGATAGAATAAATGTGCATTTGTAATTATGTCAGTCGTGTACCGACTGCTGTGAATTGTAAGGTCGAAGAATTTTTTCATCTGATTGTTTATATAGATTTCAATTGGTTCAACATTAGCTTCGGCATATAATCTGTCGTTACTTATGAAACGTTCGGTGTTAATTGCGGTTCTTAGAGCTCTTCTTTCAAGTCTATAGATGCGGTTAAGAGCAGCATAGGCGATTAAAGGTTTTACCAAAGTGTTGTAGATTTTCTTTCTGAGGTCTTGGTTCAGGGGACTGTTTGGAACAATCAGGGGATATAATATTCAAATCGTGCGGTGTGTTTTTTGAGAGACATGTGTGAAGTGATCGTGAAAAGAGAGTGATTTACGGACCGACGACATAACTTCTACACCTAACAACCAGCGTGCCGGGAGTCTTAACTGGACGGTATATATTCTAAAGGCTGTAAATTGGCGCTCGAATCAAAAGTTTAACAATTATTTTCTCGGAAACTATCAGGTATAAGATGCGCGGCTCCTGACTCAACATGATCTTTTTAAGCTACGTTTCTTGAGTTTAGCCGATGTGTTAAGTATCACTCCAAAGTCTATGTTCACAAAACAAACGATGTCGAACACCGCAACGTCTTTATAAAACAAAATGACAAGAACTCACCAGAGGAGAAATTAAATGTCATTATAATGAATATTACCCAGTGCATGTTGTTTTTTCAAAGACCTTTTTGAGAACAACGCTTGAGAGTTACGACGTCTCGCTTTAGTACATTAGTTTCTAATTAGTAATCAGTTTCTAGTCCTATTCTAATTTTTATGCAAACCTTAGAGGTCCACTCGGATGCCTCCCATTGTTAGTCATAATTTCAAAAATACGTATTATCAAAAGAACACATCAAACAAAGAGCGTAATAAATAATCGCGATATTCTACGAAAACAGATCTAAATACAGATGCACAATAGATACGTTCATTGCAAGTACTTCTTGCGACGCCGATTCTTGGTAGCCCCCTTACGACATGGCATCGGCAAATATGTATAAAGTTGAATAAGCGTCACGGGCGCAGGACAAAAGACAATTAGGCAAATTAATACGCGCGCTTTGTCTGGTTTGGTGCGCTGCTCGTCGTCATCGTCGCATGCACCTTAAAATCGCACTTAAACTTAATTTACAACTCGACTTTTCGTTGCACACCAGAGTGGAGACTGCCGCATAAATTCTTGTTATGGTGGGCTCTTTCAAGAGCTCAGCTCTAGTAATTTGTAGTAAAGTATGTTGTAAATAAGGTACAATTTCACTTGCCGACAAAATAAATGTTTGCATTTATTTTCGACATTTTCTTAGTGCTTACATTAAAAATACAGCTCAAGTACATGGATTAAAATAATTAAAGACCTTAACAGTCTGTGGTCCTAAACTTTTTCGTTTCAGTTATTTCTGAATTATGTAAAAAAGTAAACAGGAAATGTCAAATTACGTCTAAATAATCTTCTAAAACTTATTTTTAATGGATTAAATTGTACTTTTGATTCGAATGCTGTAAAATTCGAAGAGATCCAGTTCATTTGCTAAAATAAATATATGAAATCCTTTTAGTTTATTTTTAACTCTTTTTTTAGAGAGTTCTAGACAAAACTACGTCGGAGTAAGTAAATTTAAATAAAATTGTATGCCATCCTAAAGCAAACCATCCTTGGGAGGGATGCAATGCTCTTCAACATTGTTGCAGTGTCAAACACATGCATAGTGTAACGACTGTGCTTTTGCTTTGCATGATTACGACTATCCCCGTATATCCTGCCATCCCATCCCGACATTTGTGTCGCATCCTGCGCTTGTCCTGCGTCCTTCATGTCCTATTTATATTACGTATTCCGTTAGTGCGTTGATACTCAACAGTGCACGGACGTGGCAAATTGGACAATAAACAAATGTTACATGAGTTCCCTCTTCTGATTATATCTGCTGCCCCCTTAGTGTCCCATTTTACATGCAACAGTCTTCAATATTTATGAATAAAGTATGCTTTACGGCATATATTTAAAATAATAACGTATTTTTGTGTAAGTTTTTTTTTGTTTTTAGTGTTTAGCATAGTGTAGTGTTAAGAGATTATTCATTTTAAAAATTAACTAGTATATTTCAGAAATACTTTTCCATTCCTTCTTTTGATTGATTAGTTACCAAGAGGAAGGTTAGAGCGCGAGCTCACCGATTTGAATAAAATTTGGTAGAAGTGTAGAATAGGCCTAAAACAATGCCTTTGAAAGATAGGCGGCCCACAGTGGCCAAAAACGACTGTTTTGCGCCATAATTGCGCCAAATTCGCGATCGTAGCGAGCTCATTTTGCAATTATTGAGGAGTACTTTTTCTTAAGATTTTTCATACTAAATATTAAGCTATGAAGATGAAACATTGATGTTTGTTTCATGATCCTCACTTCTTCTACATTTTCATGGCATCGAACTTTGTTCAATCCCTTTACGGTGAAACTCCTTTAAACTGCTGTGAAAATTAGCCGTTTTATGAAATTTTTAATCTGAACTTCAATTTATTTCCCTTTTTATGTACTTTAGCATGGTATCAATATTTTTCTAATCGGTTTTGTGCTGCTATCGATTATACCTTGTTTTATAAGAGTACATCAAATCTAACGGGGCGCAAGTTCAAACAGCGTCTCAAATATCGTTTAAGTATAAACACCAAAAAACCTAACAGCTCAGCTGTCACGGATCATTTCGTATCGACTGGTCACAAATGCGACAAAACCCACCTAAATATTTTATATCTGGCTGCCAAAAGCTACAAACTTAAGATTTTAGAAATTATCTACATTCAAACATCGAAAAAAAAAAAACAAATCCCAACACATGCATAAATGATCATACAGACATTGTAATAAACGCACCGCTCACATAAAATGTAACACCTCAGAATTTAAGCTGCGTTTTCTAACTTTTTGCTTAGTATCTGAAGATGGCGAAAGTCGAAATGTGCATAGTACAACAATAAATTGCATGTGTAGAACATCGAAAAAAGCGTTTGTTTATTCATAGATTTGTGGCGGTCACTAACCGCGGTTCCCGAACGAAGAACAAACAAATATCAACATCCGCCGAAATCTTAAACATGCACATTCATCCTTGATGCCCTTCTGGGTATAAATAGTCAACTAAGTCCCTACAATTGGCAGTCAATCTGAGAATCCGGCATCGGCAACCGTCTTTACCTGCGAGTCCATCTTCAGCAGCCAGTCCACCATCACTAACAAGTCCCTCATCAGCCAGTCCGTCACCGGATGACGCTGATGACGACAGCGAGTCCGTAATTCATCCAGGATCTGGCCCGACGACCACCGCCAGCCGATCGCCTCAGCCTGCCATCTCGCCTGGATATCCACGTTATCTCTTTTATTGTGGTACAACGTGCCCTACAGATTATTCATCATGTTCTATCAACTAGTGACAGAAGACTCCATCAACGATATCCTAAATTTTATGGTATCACAATAATATTGATTGCTATCAAATGACATTTTATAAAAAATAGCATCCATTAAACATTATCATCATCCAATATTCTCTATAATACGCTCTTTGATCGTTTATTATGATACTCCAATATTACATCCTCCAGTAAGCTTCCGAGATGCAAAACAACATCGAATATAAATTATGATTATGTGCAGAAAGGTTTCAGTAAATTTGCAACCAGTAAATTTCGCACATATCACATTGCGTTCATCGTCGCTGCGTGTTGCTTTACTTCTCCTGCTTCCCGCTTCGCGCTTTTATGTAGTTTTGGGTATTAGCATCTCCTCGGCGGCATCGACACACTCGAATATTACGAGCGCTCAGCGTTGGAGTTTGGCGCACAAGTGCGCTAACTAAATACCAGCGCGCAAACTTGGTTGTGCTTGTTTAAGATGTGAAAATAGGCAGCGGCGCGGCGGCTGTAAGCGGCGGCGGCGGTAGGTATGCGCGAAGCAGCGGTGCCATCAAAGCAAAGATTTGCTTTTTCGCATTCAGCGTAACAACTTCGTGTGCGCCAGCTACTACTCGGTACAGGATCGGTAAGCGCGTGTATTTAGCGGCAGTGAGTGAACGTATGTCGATGTGCCGCCGTTTGCTTTTATTTTAAACATTCCAGCTCGACGTTACACGGCCGTGATTTCGACGAGCCGGTAAATAAATAGCCGATGTTTGTTGTATGAGATGTGTTATACATGTTTGCTTTATCTTAGTTGCTAATTGTACTACTTTTCATGTTAAACTTGGTTTGCGAAGCGGATTGAATATATCAGAGATTCTAAAATTCTTATACATGGAACCAGACATAGTAACATCAAATATCGATGGAAATATCGATATAACACATATCGATAATATCTAAGTTTACCACTATCGACGTCTAAACCGATCCGAGCGAAATAACAAAAAAACGCAGGATGCATGATGATAAATAATAAATGTGTTGCAAGAATTACCTTCCTATGGTCATTTTGAGATGATGTTTTACATATTTTACATATTTTTGAGGTGATAACTTCTTATTAGAGGGTAAAACGACTTCGTTACATAAAGGTATCGAAAGTAACTGCGCACAAGGGCCAAAAGCGATCACAATCTATTCGCGCCTATGCTCGCTACGAGCTCGCGCTCATTTTACAATTTTCGAGGTGTGTTTTTACTCAAGATTTTTTACACTAAATATGAGGATACATGTGCTTTTACGGTGATGGGTTATTACCTCATCGCCCAACCCTCTGCCTTTCTCCGGACTTGGGACCGGCAGAAATTAGCGTCAGCAGGCTGTAGCGCCATGGCAGAAGAAGAAGAGATATGAATATGAAACAAATATCAAAGTGCCACAGTTATGAAATTACTATGAACACATTACATAGCTGGCCAAGAAATACCAGTACTGTTATCATCAGCCGTAGAATATGTATATCATTACTTAACCAATCGTTAATATAATTAATTAGTCGTTAATATAATGTACACTTTATGAAACAGGAGAAGAACCAAATATTATCTTACCTAGAACAATATCTACAATTTTTTGTTTATAGAATGTTTCAATTTTAATTTTGAATTGAATTATATAAAACTGAAAAAAGAGGTTCCACCGAGATTTGAACTCGGATCGCTGGATTCAAAGTCCAGAGTGCTAACCATTACACCATGGAACCGACGCGCAATTAACAATAAAAATAAAAGGTTAGTGGTTTCTGGTCCTCCAACGGGCGCCTCCCCAGGTGGCATATAGGGGAAAGCCTCCCAGATATGGGTGGTACCGGAGAAATTAAATACCCGGGCGGACCAAACTTGAGAGCCGCGTCTGATTCATAGTAAACAGCAGCAAACACCGACTGTCTCCATGTTAGGAGCAGATGAACCAACACTCTGGGACTTACAGTTTTAACCCTGGAACCTATCCATTCCCCAACCCTAATTTCAAATAGCCCATGATGAAAATGTCTCTAAACAGAACTGGAGCAAAATAGGCAGAAGAAGGGAAAATCAACATGGAAGAAAGAGAAGAGAAACATAATCATGGGAAACTGACCATGTTCTACAGCTTGCATATTGTTATCCCTTGGCAAGTATATACAAAATGATTTAAGTAATTAAATGGTGTGGTAGAAATCCAATATTCATAGGGAAAAAATGAAAGATACAGTTCCAAGAACATGATGGCATGTTTAACATGCATATGCAATAAAATAATACCACGAGTGAATTCTGAAAATTTGAACTCTCTATGACTTAACCTAACCTAAGGGATTATATCCAGCTATTTTGAAAAATGAACCACTGTGCGGCGGGCGAGGTTCAAGTCTCGGGGCGGGCACCACACAGTGTGATTATTTTCCACACGCCACTTTCTCATATTCGTCCATGCACACACACACGCAACCCACACAACTTCAAACATTCAACTTCAACCCACCATTCAAATTCTATACAGACTACTCTGCTGACATCCACAACTCACTACGATAACTACAATCAACCATAACAACAATAAAAATTTGTACAAATTAGAAACATATATGAATTGTAGATAACAACATTAAAAATGAAAACAGACAAATAAAAAAAATAGCATATCAAAGTCGGAAGGAAACTGGAAAGAAAAAAGTGTGATTTATTTTTTCTTTAACTATTCTTCCCGTAACTGGTGAGTGATGAAATTTACATAATTCTGAAATATACATTAACGTAAAATATATTTTGTCATTCAGTTAGAATTTTAATTGTAAAAACAAATACTCCAAACCTAATTTTTAAGTACTAAATAGCTGTCACATATCGAAAACCTGGATAATAAAACCGCGACTACCGTATCATAATGTTACTTTACAATATGTAATACATTAAATTAGAACAGTAATTTAAATATATAACAGATAATTGATAAGACTAACATCTAAAGAAGAATAATTGTTCATGTCATCCTGTAAAATGAAGATTATTGTAAACCGAAACCCAAACTATTTCCAGCAAATTTCAAACTAAGCTTTCATATACAAGGCTTTTATTAATTCACATCTAGCCTGCTAAATACCCTTTGATGTTTCGATGAATATCAAATTTGGCTGTAGTCACCCGACAAAAGCGCCGCGTGCATTGTACGCCGACGATGCTGGTGGACCATAGCTATGGTCATTGCTGTCAACTGTCAACTATCAACCCTTTTAGCGTGTGCGCGACATAGTCACGTTCTCGGGGTAGACGGCTATACTCTTGTAGGTACAAGAGTATATGCAAAGTAGCGATACAAACCGGACTCACCCACCCGAAATGTTCATTATCGTGTATTATCGTTCAATTTACGGCGCATTTCTCTTCCATAACGCTCGGCCAACTCCAACACTTCCACACATTTGCATACAAATGCGTTTTCATATAATTTCCACATTTTATTACGCGTGATATTTTCTTCGAATACAGGCAGCACCACAGGGTGTTTGCCAGTGGTTGGCAGTGATGATTGTGGACTAATGGAATTTGTCGTTTTTTATATGCGACATCTTTTTGGAAATTTTTTTTAGTTACAATGAGTTGGGAGTAGCATATTACCCTGTTTAGTCTTCCCTTGGGTGTCTGAGTTTCATTATATATTCATGCCGTGTGCATAAGGGCACAAAGGAAACGATGGGTTTGTGCATTGTTGAAGAAAATTAACATTTATTAA
>WSZQ02067986.1:0-25203 GCA_019419845.2 Weissflogia rhopalogaster
CAACGGTTCGGTAAATAACTTGCGATTTCGAACTTTTTACATGTATTCGCCAAAATATAAGAGAAAATCAAATTTAGTCATTTTGATAAGATGACTCTACGCAAGGTTAATTGAAGACTTGTACTTGAGTTGGAAGGATGTAAACTATGAGTAGGAAGAACCCATTGTACACAGAGCGTAAGCTTCTATAGTCTAAAGTTTCTTGAGGCTTGCGTTTTCCGGCTTGCCGGTTTCGCCATCACCGCAGCATAGCAGTGGGATGGTGCACCTCGTAGGGTGGTGTAGCGGCCGGAGTTCGAACAAACTCGACGTGAATTAAGTCCTCTGTGCAACACCGGCGTGCACTACACCATATTTCGCATGCAACATTGCGCTTCTTACTTACTTATGCTGGCGTTCTTACGTTTTCCGTTAATAACGCAGGCCAGTTGCTATTATGCGCATAGTTGCCGCCAAACCCCGGCGAGGCGAAGTGGAGCCTCAACTCGCAGGAGGCAAGGAAACAAAGGAAACGGCAAAGCGATGCATAAATGTGTCACAAAAGGACGCAACACTCGATATCGTTCTCGACGATATCGTATGATCAAACCCTTCGGTCTGAGGGGATGGAATAAGATGGGTGGTATTGCATAAGTCACGAAGATTTCGACTAGAGTTCTATCTGAATCTAAGCTACTCAGGTGTACGATACTTCCTAGGTTAGTGATTATACAGGATGTTTCAAATTCAACGTTGGTTATTCTAAGAAAAAAAAGGGATGTTGTATTTTATTAATTGAGTCCTAGGTTGTTTAACTTTTGATTTATTCTGTTCGAAATCATAAAAGGCCCGAACACTTGATACAGTCTTCTACATCATATAAACAAACCTTTCAGTCAGAGAGGACGCGATGGTATGTGAAGTACTCCATAAATCATGAAGCATTCGTCTTCAATCTGAATCTAAGGTATTCAGGTGAATGATATTTCCTAGGGTAGAGTTTATAGAGGATGTTTTGAATAGAAATATTTGTATTTACAAATGGAGGGGACGATTATTTTCAGTTGATAGTAAATAGGTTTGTTGCAGAGATAAAAAGTTTTAAACATTTTTATATGTATATCTCAAGAGTTGCAAGGTTATACCTACTTATAGGATTTTGCGGTCCTTAGTGACGGGTTTATTTCATTGAGTCAAAGTGATTTTCCATATATTTGAATACCCTATATGAATGATGGTACTTACATGAAGTGCATTGGCAGTTTTAGTTTCAGTTCGATCTGCCGAGAGTGGCTGTAGCGTCGAAATATACATTTACTAGATATTTATTTAAATTTCCTTTGATGTTGAAAGCGGCCTCTTGGTTGTAAAGTTTACACTGAGTGGATGTATTGAATATACTGACGGTTTCGCAATAAATATCCAAGCACACTTAACAAAAAGGAAAAGGAGAAAAAGCGGAGACAGTTGAGGAGGGTTTGGTTTTGGGTTATGCGTAATGTGTCATAGTACTATTAAATCCGACCTCACGTGTCGTGCAATTATTTCGCATGCACTCAGCATCCAGCACGACCTAGCAAATGTTATTACGCTAACTGTTGTTCTTGTTGTTGGCGGTGTTAAACTCGTCCCGGTAATGCCGAATGCGAGGCGTCGTGCTGCATAAAAGCCTTCATTAAATAAGCATAACTAACTGAAAACGCATGCATGCGCCACGAGGCGGCTAATACCCACGCCAATGTTGATGTCGTGTGCCATCAGATTTTGTCGTCGGAAGCGGCAGGGGTGGCGCAACGCGGCGGTGGCAGGAGTGTCGTTCGTAGGCGACTTCCAGCACAATTCGACTTGTCGCCGTACAACTTATATAATAACGATAATCCTCATAAATTTGCTACGTGTTTATAAGCTACAGCGACGCGTCGACTTCAGGCTGGCGGGCAGGCAGGTCTTTGGGGTGGTTTGTTGGAGGCATCCCGTGGATTTTCGCCGCCGTCACCTCGGACGTGATTTACGCAGGTTTTGAATGCGCTTCCCCGGCGGGGAGGATGTCGGGCGCTCGCCGACGGGAAATGACGGGCGTTGCGGGGGAATTGCGACGGCGTTTACATAAGTAAACGTATAACATGCGCGGACAATCGGCAATGAAATCATCGGGCGACGGGCGGAAATGTCGAAACTCGGTAATGCCGAGAGGGATGGGCGTTTTGGATGAAATGTTAAGACTTGCTGGCGTGCAGCAACAGAATAAAATCATATGCAGTGGTGACGGTGGAGGCGGTTGGCTGGTTGGTTGTAGGGGGAATGGTGTTTCCTCCTTCCACCACAAACTGGTTTGGCTGGCGGCGATGTTCTGGTCGGCGACCAGGCCGCGACGGGGTGGAGGTGGCGCGGGCGCGACAGCGGAACAACGAAAATGGCAGATATAGCGGAATGCCAATCTGCGATAATACGCGGCGGCGAAAAGTAAAGACGTTGGAGCGCAAGGCTTTTCGACTGTAGTTTGTCCTCAGCTATATAGGACCAAGGAGTGATATTCGCAGGATTATGCTGTACAGTATTTGCATATACAGCGCTTTTATCTTAACCGTATACATAACCTCTCACACTGATCACGTCAAACAATGTTTAAATATTGTAACAATTCATGCATACTATAGTGGAAGATTGCTTCAGTTGGATTTAGTACAAATTTTAGAACGCAATAAAGTATATTTTATTCCCTTGAATCATTCCTAGATTTAATTCAATTTCAAATTGGATTACTACAATTCTAAATTGATAAGGTGTGGGAATGCACTTTGACAGAATCACGCAATATTTGATTAAATGAGGTAAATATTTGTATTAGCTGATTTCTTTTCATCTACGGTGTATTCAGAAAACATTACCGGTTATAATTTGTTATACCCTATGTTGATTATAGATGCTTAACATAAATTGTTTAATATTGTTAGATTTATCACTGATATAATAGTTGCATATTTTAGATAGTTTTAGGTAGATACAGATACAGGGTTTAACACATATTGTCGCGAACCAACGTCGGCGGCCCTGGTTGATGGCGCGGTGAAAGCACCGTGTTCCGATCAGTGGTGTATTTGCGACGGAAGGGAAAGAGGACGTCTACTGAGTGGCGACCCTTGGTGATAGTGTGCGGTGAACGCACTGGGCCCACATACAGTCCTTAAATGTTCAGAAAATAGAAGAAATCAGACAGACAGCTACCAGCTGCCTGTGTTGCGCGTTAGGGAAGGCAAAGATAAGAGGAGAAGCGCATTGCCATGCATACTGACACACCCTGTCACATGGTGGCTCTCTCTCTCTCTCCGGACTCGGGCCTAGACACACAGGCCGAGCTGCACCACATGTGTTCATGGAGACCCATCTGGTAGTGAGATAAAACATACCTAGCATGGCGCCAGCCGGTCGCGAAAACCACTTCAATATCTGGGTGACTTGTGGTTGTTGTATTCATATATTTCATTGTTAATGACCTTGAGATTATTGAAGTGTGACGAATTTCTCCACTAAATTTACCTAAATAATATATAAACTTAGGACTAAACAACTTGGCGTTATACATAAAAAAGACTCAAAATTGCCTCGCCGTGCGCAACACTTATATTACATATGGGTTGAAAGAACACCAACGAAGGTAATAAATGTATACGTTTGCTTGCCTAACTTACAATTAGACCTGGAATAAGATACTAGACTAGACTGCGTAGGACTGAAACTGAACACTGAAGCGTCAGTATTCAGAGTTTAGAAATAAGACACATGTTTATTAACGATAATAAAACAAGAGTTTATTTATCGCAAATAAACTTAAACACTCAATTCAGCATAAGAACATGAGTTGTCACAGTAGAAAAATTGATTGATTAAAGAAGACTCACCAAGACAGACTGATTTGGAAGTCTAGAAAAGTGTAGAAGTGGAAAAGAAGGAAGGCGTTCTGACGGGTTCGAACTTCTCATTGGTCGAGACTAGCCGTTGTGAAGTGGTACGTTACCTGAAGGGTGAGTACGGGATTCTCAGAAGGCATGTGATGCCGGGAATGAAATTAGTGATTCCGAAGAAATAGTTCACGATGGTGAAAACGGATTAGTGAAGTCAAGTGATATGAATTTGGGTACCGAATACAGATATTAGAACTAGCGTGGTCGAAAGCATTATAAAATTAGGAGAGGAAATATAATTTGGAAGACTACGAATCAGACATAATTTTAAATCCTCAAAAAATCCCATACCACTTGGCTGGCAAGTGCCACTTGGCTGGACAAATTTATATTAATTAATTTATATTAATTAATAATAAGTTTATTTTTTCCGGTATTACGCTGCACACAGTGTAGCACCTTTTAACACAAATGTCTCAGAAATGTATTTCAAGCAGTTTCTTGAATTGTGCTGTTTGTGTTCAACACTTATATGTATTGCAAAGTATTGATATCTCAGAATATCACAGAAACTACTGCCAATAAGTTTTATTCATTATGATATTCATGTTCAGAACATTTCAATTCATTTCATGCTTTTTCATCCATGAAGTAATTCCAATTTTTCCTAGTATTTCTAGTATACCATTCATGTGTTTTGTAATTTCTTGACTTTGGTACCATATAAATCAGTTATAAGTAGACAACATCTCCAAAACTACTAATACATTAAATACTGGGAACCATTCCGCAATTTCATAAAATATTTTTAACCAAAACCTTCAATATTCATTCAAAGACATCCTTCACATCCTCCATTAAGGCAATAAAGACTATATTAAACAACATCGAATTCATTCACATAAATATTACATTCGCTACTAATTTGGACTTTATCTTCTATCATATCCCATATTACTATCATACTCCATCACTCATATTCCATATTGTTTAATATATAAGATGGCAAAAGTTTGAAAATACTAATTACGTTCATTGTTCTATTATTTATTGCAATGGTTGTTGTTCCACGATTTGCGCAATCATTGTAACCGATATGAGGTTACGACTCAGGAAAACGCCACAGAAATAAAAAAAAGAGATAATTTAAAAACTCAAACATAAACAATAGCTCATCTTTCAAGTTGAAACAATACATATTTAAATGAAAGAAAAGTTGAAATCGGATCAGTTTCTGTGTTAAAAGTTTCGAAATTTGTCTTACCAGTTCTCCCCAAGTCAAGCGCGTGTATAGAAGTTTTACTTCAAAAATACAATCATTATATCAAAATTACTATATTATTCTCGTTGTCAGTTAGGTTTATTACTGTAATTTTTATTTCATAATTTGGATTTACCTGCCCTTCATAGATTTTTGTCAAGTTAATTAACATTCACTTTTCATCTGTTAATATATATATGAATATTTAATACAATATTGGGGGCATATTTAATCTAGTGGCAGTTGCAAGCTGTTAAACCAATTACGATAAAGTTCTCATCGCTTTTATGTACGATGGTTAAAAGAAAGAATGGTAAAAATTGAGACATCAGTGTCCTGCAACACAATGCAATTTCCGTGTTTGCCAGACATGTGTACTTGTACTGACTGACAATGTTCAGTTAAAGTTCATTGTCATCGTAAGCAAGTACCCTGTGTATGCGCTACCGTCTGGTAATATCTGATATTATATTTTCATTCACCCCACATCACCCTCCCGAGAGTCGGCATTGTGTTAATGTTTGCCCCAAACAACAGCCGTGCTGCTCCGCAAGGACAATGCCGACCGACATTTTGCGCCATCCGTGTGCGGGGAACCTAGTGTATTCCGCCCCTCAACAGACAGCGATTTTGCCATTTTCCAATTGCGCTCGCTACGCGTTTTGCAATGCGCTCGAATTCGACACAACTTAAGAGAAACAGTGCAGCACTATGTGAATCTACTCCAACTCGATGTCGAACAAACATCGTCGTCCGAATAGAGTCAATGGTAGCGGGAGGTACACACGGGCGGCTGGCTGATGGCGGTTGGCTGGGGGTCGGGGAGCGGTTTCTGTGGGCGGTTGACTGTGGAGTAATGTGCGTGCGTTTGTTTTCCACAATATGTCGTCTGCAATGCAGACGATACGCCACAAAAGCGCGATGTGGGAACGGCGGCGAATGCATGCTAAGTGAGAGGTGGCTGTAGGCGCCTCGACGGTGCTGATCGTGCCGGGGGTGGCGGTGCGCGCTATCTTGGAAACTAATCGCGACAAAAGAACATTAAATCGCGCAGGCAAAGCCAGATAAAGGCAGAAAAAACACTTGCATGCCGGTATTGTTATTATTAAAGTGCATTTCAATTTATGCGGGCCGTGTGCAGAAACATTAAAAGAACATATTTACATGGCATATCCGCACATTGCAAACAAACAGCTCCACTGAATTACAACCCTATCGTGTTGTGATCAAATGATTATTACTGGAACTGCCATAAAAAGGATTTTGTAATAATTTTCACTACAATTATGATTAAGATTGCTTTCCGTTTTATTTATTTGCAGGAAATTTTTAAAATTAAGTGTTTCCCGTTTATGTAAGGATGAAATAAACCTAATAAAGTTATGTTCCCTGTCGTCATCCACTTTACACTGATAACTAAATATCCTCGACCACTTTTACCATGCTTGATGTGTCATTAATCAAACTTCTGATGAAAATGTAATAGTTTGATTCCAGCTATAAGTTGATACGAATACAAATCGGTTTGGCATCGGTGTATTTGTTCGCTCCTCGTCTCTTTTGTTTGCTCTTCGTCGTGTCTGGGGCTTTTTTTCTGCCCGAGGACGACATATATTATTCAAACAAATTCGGGACATGTTTCGATTGACGCGTTGAGCGGTCGACGGGCGGATAAAAACGCTTTCGAATCGTATAACAACATCATCGATCAATCAAGTCGATTTTTAGGTATCATCCTGAACATTTCCCTCGAGGAAGTGGCGCACTCATTGCTCACAAATAGCCGTCGGCTAAAGGGCAGGACAAAGACGCCACGGTGCACGTAAAAAACAGCTAGTTTGAAAGGACGATCGAACGATTATCCGGCAGTTAATTGAGTGAAAAAACGACGAGCATCCGCTTTGAATGCGGCTACTAATAGTGGTTTAAACGCAAGCCAGGATGAGAATGCCTTGTGGCTCTAGTTTGTGGATAAAGTAAAAAAAGACAAGCTGCAGAGCCATTAGCATAGAAAAACTTTGGGAGTGGATCATATTAGACCATTAATGTAATAAAAAGCTCAGAAAAATATCTTTTGTGGGAAGTGACTTCATAAAAAACTATTTTTACATCATCATACAACTAATAGCCTTTAAAAGTTTTTAAAGGTTATGTTCATATATTTTATAGGTATTATTCATATACATGTTTAAACATGTTTATTCATAAACATGTTTAATTTATGCAAACGTATTTTTTCTAGCCTAACCTACGTTTTGACCCAACATCACACTACAATGATAAATTTTGTATTACTTACGTAAGCAAAAATAGCTTTCCTTTTACAATAAAAATGCGAACGCGTGAATGTGATTGAAAAGTGCGTATCTGGGATAAATTGTATGGTGTATTTTGCTTACGACTTGCATGGGCTCTCTGCTGACACAAGAGGCAATCATAAATAGGCCGTTGTAGAGGGACTTACCTGAAACAAAAAAGAACGTTTTCGTTAAAGATGTATGCATTGAAAAACAAGACAATAAAAGATATAATAAAACGACGAAAGTAACGGTCTGGGTTCTGCTGCGAGAGTTCAGGGAATAAAAATAAAAATAGACATTTGACCTCACCCGCCAAATAAGACGCCGTTAAGATAGGATCCAAATTTGTGTTCAACAGCGTAGCCGTTGGTTCTACAAGACTAAGAAGGCGACGGGGACGAGTTTAGGACTACGAGGTTTCGACAAATCAGCAATTAGAAGCGTTTAATTTCTACTTTTTCCTTGCTCAAGTTCTACAACTTGCTGTTCCTTTTGTTCGTTCTAGGTGCATCCAACAAAATGTCTGACAGACACATTTTACGTATTTAATAAGAGCATTAACAAATTGAAAAACATTTTTTAATATTACATATTTCGATTTGTGTTACCTATGATTAAAGAAAATAAGATGTTTTTCTGTGTAAATTAAACGTGTGCACGTCGGAAGAAGAGGAAGAGAGATAATAACAGGATTCATGTAAACATACAAGCTAGCACACAAATATTTGTGCGGTTTCTGTGGGGGTCTGCGGATGGTGGAACAATGCCGAAGGCTATACAGAATTACACATGGCACGCATGAGGCGGTTACGAAATGTATTTTGCGCCGGAAATTGTTCATTGATAGCTTTTTCGTGCTTTTTTTACATCGCTTTTTTTGCCAGCCACACAACCGGAAGCAATCATTGTGTTGATCAACTAAAACCATCGGCAGCCAAACACGCAATCAATAAAAAGTAATAATTATAGTATTTAGAAAAGTTTCAGATTTAATAGTATGTTTCTGAGGTGTTTTTAGAACTAAATTATATAACTATAATTGTCATTAATTTATTATTGCTAATTTTGTAGATCACAATGAAGATAAACACATCATTTTCAAATTATCAACTATTTTATACATATATGTATATGTTATACCAAATTTAATTTAGTTGTTTATGCTCACTTCCCTTAAATTTAGTAATTAGTTGGAACATACGGCTGACAGATTAATTATTGTTTGGTTAGCATACATCGTTTTGTGTTATTCTAGAATACGTTTCCAAAACAATTATGACAATGATTAGCTAAAATAGATGTTAAATAACAGTAATAAACGCATACTAAATATATTATTTATAAAAATATTGCATTTATTATATTTTATTGTATTTCTAAAATTACATTCGTTTTGCAGAGGCTTACCTAATAACCGCCTATGTTTTTCAGTTTTTTCGAATTACTTCACTTGTGCTTTACGTTTTCGTCGTGCGTTACGGTTTAAGGAGTTTAGGGGTTTAGGTTTGACATTATATGTCTTCGAATCATGATAAAAACTGAAAAGACTATACGCATGAATGTTAATTTATTTTTTTAGTTACTGAAAGAATGTATATAATACATAACAACAAAAAATAGAAACAAATTTAAAAGACAAATTCAATTACCAGCATTCTCAAAGAGAATCACTTCACTTTTTTTTTCTAAATATACATTAAATACAATCACTAGTACTCTTAAGAAAAGATTGGAGGCTTCGTTCGCTGGTACAACAAATAAACATGTTGAAACTCGGACTATGGACAGCAATCGTGCGAACAATTAGTCGCTGATGTTATAGTATTTAACAGAACTTTCAGTATCAAGCAGTAGTGAGGTGCAATCGGGTCTATTTCGATTCAAGATAAATAACTTTCAGCGTAAACCAGTAACGGGGCGGACCCGCGTCGATGACAGTTTTAGAAACAGCATATTTAGTATAAACCAGAAGTGGGACGCCAACGCGTTGATGCTGGTATCAGAACACGATACTTTCAAGATCAGTTGATTCTGCCATAGAAACCCTTGAAAGCAAAAGCCCTGTTTAACCTGAAACTGTCAAGGCGGAAAACCGAGTAACCCGGGATTATCGGGTACCCTTGATTCGCGACGCATATGCGCCGCGCCGTAAGCGACTGGTGAATTCTAAAATTTAAAATGACAATCAAAGGTTTAAATTAAAAACAAAAATAGCCCTTTCACAAGTTGAAACAAAACCCACATCAAAACACAGAACTTAAAATCGGAGTTTTTGTTTATATATACGTTGCCAAAAATCGCAACGCTCAGGCTTAGGATCTTTTTAACCAAAATTCTTTTCAAGCAAAGCGCAAGAGAAGTTTTACATTAAAACAGATTAATATGAAACCAGCTAATTTAAATCATACAAAAAGATATTTTTTATCAATCGCCTTTCCTTTAAGATTCCATTAAGTTTGTAGTTCGACATGAGCATAGATTAGGTGAAGTTACTTTGTATGGTTGGTTATTCCTTTATAATGTTTGTTGAATTTTGATGTTGGGTATATGTACTACCTTATAACGTTGTAAATCTTTATTTTTGAGTGATTTTTTGTTTTTATGCCATTCTCATTGGCGTAGTGGTATGGACATAAAAAATGTTTGCATTTTCATAACAAGTTAAGTATACAATTTGATGCTTAATTTTTTCGTTGTTCACTTCTTTTCATTTTGAAATGTTTGCTTTTATTGTTCTATAGGCCTAGGAAAAGATGTTAAGGTATCTGTACATTCGTCAAAACAAGCCATACAGTTTTCGAAAAGGAAAAGAAGAAAATGTTATTCTTATGTCAATAACTTCTGATGTTCTCGACTTATTCGAGGTGTCGCTTTTTATCTTTCATTAGAAATTTAAATAATGGATCTTCGTTAAACTGGGATTGTTTGTTTAAGCATAGTACTTTTTATATTTTTAGTAATTTTATATATTTTGTCCATCCAATTTGCGCAGTGGCATGGACGATGACTACTGTCCCGGGTTCGATTCTCGGTGGGGATGCAAAGTAAGATGGATTCTTGTTCTTATCAATGGTGTTAGCCTCTAATAAGACTAATTACATTGAACAAGAATTGAATAGAGCTAATGACCATTGCAGTCGATGCTCGGTAAAATAAAAAATGTAATTTTATTTATCTCACATTCTTCTATTCGTTTACTATTAGTGCTTAGATGTTTTTGGAAATTTGAAATAAAAGTGTTTTCACTAAATAATTCTTATAGTATTATAACTTTGGTTTCGTGCTTATATGCTTATGCTTTGTCTGACGAATGTACTCGAAGAAACAACTCGAAGAAACAACCCATCCCCTTTCAATACATGATTCAGACAAAGGAAACCATGAAGCGAAGCGACGGAACGCCGGCAGTCTGACGGGCGCCTAAGTTTGCAGCGCCACAGTCTTCACATTCTAGGGGGTAAACTTCACTTTTCTCATTAGCGTTTATTTTTCATACTTAAATTAAACTTTCCCTAGATTTCCCTGTGTTATTCAAATCCGTACCCGTAGAATTAGGCAATTTAGTAAGGAAATGTGTTCATAGTACCACAATACCGCACCTGACTCCGATACCATAAGATAACCTGTAAAATTTGAAGACTGATACACCGAAAACAGAAAAATTTATTCTTTATTATTATTCACAATAATTGTAGAAAACTTCTAGTGAACAAATCACATGGAATGTTCTTTCCTCACTCATACTCGTGATGAAACTTCCATATTTCGTTATATGCAGTATCATCATTATGTCTCTGTAGTGTGACATCCAAGATGTTTATATACAAAATAAGATTTATTAATTTAGGACATGTAATGAACCAGAAATAAAAATTTGAATTGAAATTTGAATAAAATATTCATGGTATAATTTGATGCTTTTAAAGAGTGAAGATTAAATCCACTTAATTGGCAATAATTCGCCGATGCAGACTTATTCGCAGCGGACGTTAATAACTTCTTTTCCGGTTGATGTGCCCGAAAAACAACTGGCTGATCGGCAGCGTAAAAGTTCAGCGTGTCAATTAGAAAACGTGCGCTGTTGTTTCATTAGCCAGCAGGAGGAAACGAATTCGAACGGCGTGTTGCCGTACCGTATTAACACTCCTGGCTGCATAGGTGGCGCACGTTCCACCAATACTAATATTTACGTTCCCGTCACCCGTACGACTGCCATCCAGCCGCATCCAGCGAATTGGTGAATTATAACCCGATCACAGCGCAGCCGAGTGTACGAGGTTTATCTTCCCGCCACTAGCGCACGAACGTCAACAGTCATTTGTTAAATTTCCTCTTAATGTGCGTTTGATTAACTAAGTGAGGTCAAGGCATAAATAATTTATCGCGGCCTAATAAAGATCGGAAAGTTTAACGATTTTGGGAGGTAGAAATATCGGAAAAAATAAAGCTACATTTATTATTTGACAGGCGTCAATAAACGCGGGAGCTTCGTGAAATAAAACTCCGCGGAATAGTTAGCAGACACGCAAAAATTAAATATTGCATTAAGACGTGATCGCATCCTGTTGGATAAATAAACGGGTGAGCGCACAAAAGGATCACTTTGGTAAACAAGGGAATGGCTGGCCGACAGTGGCACGCTCGGTCGGAAGCACATCGAAAGGGGAATACAATAAAAATAACGATAAAGCGAACGTACAGAAAAAAAAATAGACGAACTACACCAAAAGTTGAGGCAAGGAGTAATGACTGCTATTAAGGATAATAATGACATTTAAAGTGATAAATTCCCTACCATTATTACCATTAATTGATTAATTATTTCTGGTTGCTTGAATGGTCTTGTTGTCTTAATCGATTGACTCTTGAGTAAGATTAACATGATGATTATACGAACGCATGAATAACTAACTTATAATTTCTTATATCAAGACGACATTTTCACATCTGCAATTCATTTATCATATCCATTTTCAACCTTTCGGAATTTTTGAATTAAAACAATAAATATAAAAAATCAAATTTTGGAGGAAAAAAGAAGATGGGCAAATGCAAATCGTCCCACGTGCCTCGAGGCCCTGCCACCGTTCTTGGCGTGAAGGAAGCTTCTGTCTTTGCGACTCGTGCAGAAACGTGGTGGAAAATTTCAATACGTGATATGCATTCATATGTTTGACGCATACAGGGCTTCTCCCCTTTATTTCAGGTAACCAGTTTTATAGTTAAACATATGAGTGTAATATACAAATGTATAGTTGGTTACGTACGTCGATATAATAACTTTATCGCAGCGTGTTTACCCGCCGACCAAGTGCAATCTATACATATTGTCAAGATTAATGCGAGCCCTGTATGTCTGCAGGTGTAATTTTCGTCATATCGATTTACCATTTCCACATTTCCACGTTTTCCATGTCCGATTGCAGTTGTTGAGCTACTGTGGAGCCACAGAACGACGCGCCAAAGTTATGTGCATTTTTGCAGCAATAAAATATAAATAGACAATTTCCTAATTTCCAGCGTCGAATATCAACGGTAAAATTTTACTAGCATGCGGTTAGATGTCTGCCGAGAAGGCGACGACGACCTAATAATTGTATTTTTATCTTGGCTTATAAATGTTTGTTTACCATACATATTTCGCAAAGATGTGACGGTGGCATATGTGTACGTATGTGGAGGTATGCGCTGCTCAAGATGGCGGCAGCCTCGTTGCCTTCGTCATCGCCGCCAGGTGCAATGTTTGTATTCCATTATTTAACGTTGATGGATTTCTTTGGCTCCATCCTTGGTGTATCTCAAACTCCACACCAGAACCAAGCACTTCATGAAGGTAACGAAATAATGTTCTTCAATATTGTATGGTTGAATATGTAGATTACTTCAATATGACGTAACCGATATCAATATATTAAACGTCTTTGATATTTATCATTTAATTTAGCAATTTTGTTCCGCAGTGTCCCCAGTGTTTTGGGGAAGGACTTATAGTATAAGTGAAGATATTTCTTGTTTTGTATTTCTATTACTTGTTTGAATCCTAGCAAACTTGTGTAAATTAACAGACAAACACGCATGGTGCGAGGGTAGATTTTGAATAGGCCAATGCTTGCAGAGGCTGAGATGTACCTTATAATCCATCACAAAAAGGGTACAATCCTCCACTAGGACAATCTCCTCCCAGGAAGGATCACCCACCACTCTCCAAGGTCCTACAACATGAGCCTACCTCTCTATATTATCATTCGAACCGGAAAATCACAAAACATTTTTTCATGGTCCGCCGAACCAGATGAATCAACTTGGAGGGAGATATGTTTAACATCTTGAATTTTTATAATTCCAAACTTAAATTTACTTATTTGCATATATTAAACCGAAAATATATTTATTCCGCATGTATAAAAAGAGAATCAAATATTTGAAGCAAAATGAAAGCATTTGAGTTGAATAAAAGTCGCCGAATTCGCCAATGCCACAGGAAGCGTTCACGCTTTGAAAGAGCGGGTTAAAGTTTGAGTTACTTTTGCATTCAGTGCGTTTTCTTTGCATCGCAGTTGCCCCTTCCTTCAATATGCAAATCTTTGCATTGCTTTTTGGCAGTGATGGTTGGAGCATCACGCCGGGCATTATCATATTTAATAATTTAAAAGCCATTTCAATTTCGCGCGACTTTTATGTCAATTTGAGTTTGATCAATCGCTCGGCGTTTCCATGCAAAGTGGAATTATTTCATTTTCTTGCGTATTCGTTAAATTTCCGCCCATGACAAGAAATACGCTTTCCGGACTTGTGCCAATACGGAGCTTTAATTCGTTCCGACGGTTTGTTTAACTTGCTTGCTGATATTGTACTTATAATTTTAATAACTACTATATTCTATTGAAATATTTAAAATAGAAATATATACTTTAACAACCCTGGAATGAAAGTCCTTTTTTGTAGAAATAAAGGAAAACTGTAATTAATGAAATATAATGAAATCAAACAAAAAAGAAAATCATGTACGAAGAAAAATCGTACTAATTACGTGCGATGTGCCATTTGTTAATTGTTAATTTTCAAATATATAGCAAAATTTACCGATTTTCTTTGCCGTCTGACGAAGATTTTTAATTAACGCCCACGCTGCCTGTGCACTGTGCTCCTTATAAATTTCGTTCTCGCTCGCACGCCGAGAAAGTTAAATTTATTACGACTTACGCAAGAATTACGCGCAATGGTGCGCATTTAACGTATTTAACGCGTTCCTCCTCCGTCATTCCGGCGGGAGAGCAGGAAAGAATCGGGACAATGAGTAGCCGGGAAATAAAAAATATATCGCAGCTCCCTGCTACTATGCTGGAATGCAGCCGGTCGAAAAAGGGGAGACGAAAAAGCAGCACGAGGCCGAAGAGCAGTTCAGTTTTAAGTGGCAGGAAGAATGCAAAAAAAAGATCGAGCGCAATAGAGGAATGGCTAGTGTTGAATTTATATCCTCATTAAAGTGGCGATCACTTAGCGATCTACTTAGCATTAAACACGTTCATCATGCTGTGAAATGCGATATAATAAATATAATATATTCAAAAACTAATTTTGGTATCATAAACTCGTCTACCAAATAAGGTAGACAAGGTTTATGGTATATGCATATTAATAACGGCCTGTTACACGTTTATACAACTGCATTTCGGGTAAGTTTCATTATTCTGTATATTGCAGACGGATGCTAAACATGCACAACCCTCCCAACATCATATATTCCTTATTTAATATTAACTATGTCTATATACGTTTATTTGAGATGGAAGGCCCTTATGATATGTTCTAAAGATGGTTATACATCTGAAATTTCAAATTTCTGAATTATTAAAACTTAAATAAAATGGACTATATTTAAATGTAAATAAATTAAATGACAATTGATTTGTTATTGAATAATTAACTATTTTTATTAATCTATGATTTTCCACATATTTTATTCTTTTTGACGTTTCCCAATTTGGGTTGACGATTGTGTACATATGCTCGTCCAGTTTACAGTCACGTAAACGTACCGACATGAAAAATGTTTCAGTGTTGGCAGAATTCCATGTTCAAAAGTATATGACAGGTTTCACTGTGTTTTATTTATAATTAATTGCATATGAATTATCACAAAAAACGTAAAAATTGGAACGCTGGAACGGCGAGTTAAAAGATTTTCGAGCAAAGATGTTTGGACTCTTGAAAAGGTCATACCACATGATCTTGAATAGAATGTACTTTAAGCTACTTCATATTGAAGTCTACTTACTTTGCCCTGAAGCTATTCATTTTGTTGTATCAATTATTTATTAATTTTACAAATGTTTGATGGTAGAATAGGTAGTAAAAGTAGGTCTACCTTTAATTAAAGGCATAATAGATAATACCCATGATCATGAAATATAAGAATATATCACACTATCTAGACCAAGAATTTCCCAACCATTTTTGTCCAATGTCTCACCTAGCCCTTACTCTAGCCTTTCTAAAATTGTAATGGTCACCTGTGTCGTCCGTACCGAGAGTAATATATTTTGTGGTCACGAGAGCTTCAGAATGAAAAAGGTTCTGAGGGTCATTTTTGTGTTCCCCGATATACGCTTATTAACATTGGAGATAAACACATTATCGATGTTTTACAATTTTGGTTTATTTAGTACAATACGCATTTCGCCGCGAGGCATCGTCAGGTACTAGTCTGTTACAATTTGCAATCGCTTATTTATACAAAAAAAAATTTTGGTAGGTATAATATTGTGGGTGAGGGGATAGAAGATAGAAGTAGATCTAGTTTGTCATTAAGCACCGGGTTTGAATCTTCATTTATTGTCTGTCTAATATAAATCGCATCCAATGCGTTGAGCTTGTGACGTTTGCAGGCCAAATGTAGGACTTTTTGGTTTTGAATTGTGCATATGTGACCGGCTGTTATGAGATGGTTTATGGGAGAGGAACATTGGGGATTCCCCGCGTTGTTAGTTAATTGTTAATGTTTTCGGAACAGTGTATTGAAACCACGTCCATTTTGGCCATAATATAGTAGTAGATCACTTTTATTTTGGCATTTAACTGTACCCTTATAAACTCCTTCGCCAGTAACCTTTTACATTACATTAAAAAACTCAACAACAATTTAAAAATAATATTTACAAACCAAATACATAAAAAAATATAAAATAAATAAATAAAAATAACAATACACATGCTGTGTCACACTCTATTGTGTCATCCCTCTCCTCCGCTTCCATTTTTCTTGCACAATTAGCCTCACTATTTTCACACTCTCCCCTCCCTCTCCCAGTCATTTTCTTACATTCCCACCCGTGCATTTCAAACAATTCACCACCCCTTCGCATGCAACAATATGATCCCACGCATCAACGCCGCTCCTACACCACACACACCTCATGTGTCGTACCCCATGCATTCCTTTCTTCCCTGCTATTCTGTTCCACATCTAGCCCTGGCCATACCCCTTTTCTCTTCTACGGTCATTTTCTTTTTACAATATATGCGGGTCTTCGTGCTGTTGTTTGGATTAGGCCGTTACCTGGGTTATACGCACTGTTTCAGATACATTTTTGGCGCTTCTACTCTTCCACCTCTCGACCCCTTTCAAACACAAACCATTTGAACATTCTAGATCCGCTTACCATTGCTTCCACTGCCTGTTCAGACATACCCACATTCTCAAACTCCCTTTTTCTGCTTTCCTATATCTCCTTCACCAATCTCCCTTTACCCATTCCTTTCAGTTTATCCTCAAATCGTGCTACTCTAATCACAGACTCCCATTTAATTGTCATTCTTCCACTTTCTTGCAACACAATATACCTCGGAGTAGATCTCTCGAGTCTCATCAAATCCTTGATGAACCATGCTTGCACCCTCTCAATTACTTCCCATTCACCATAATATATAAATTATCACAATCAACACAATTGACTTGATAGACTCCGGAACTATCCACTGAACGTTTCCTTTGTTCAGGGGGTAGTTGCGTAGTTGTAGGTACAAACATAACTCCTGATATCGTATGTTATCCTAAAGGAAATCCATGTACATGCTCTATGCTTCCTTAAGTTGGTCGTTAATTGGAACCTATTTTTTAAGGACGACAATGATCGTACAGTGACTGTTAATTCCAAACGGTATCGAAAAATAATCACTGTTTCCTTTATGGAGACTTTTCATATTCATAGTTGTTCGCGCCAATGACGCGACGCTACTAGGGACATTTTGTCCCTTGATATGTAGGGTTGGCAACGCCTATTACGCATGCGTCCGGCCGACTAGCCGCTGCCCACTTAAGTTGGCATCTTTGGTGCTACTTGAGCTTTGAAATATGTGAAATAAATTTGTTCTTGTCCAGCATTACCACGAGTAACTTCTTTCTATACCATTATGTGTGTATTTCTTCGGTGTTGCTTACTCTGCTGTGCATATCAAATCTTCTTAAATGAAGCTCCGCGAATTTATAACTCGCGGAGAAATAGTATCATAAAGTCGCTTGGCGCATTTACAATCGTGATATAAATGTTTCAAAAAATTTAAATTATTACATTATTAACGTACTAAAGTAAATTAATTTTCACTGACTGAAAAACAAGGAATTATATAAAAAGTACATTCGATCAGAAAGTTCAACGAATCAGATGCATGTAAAATGTATGAGGACTAGGAGTAAAACGGGGTGCTCCTTAGCACATTGGTAATGCGATGTTTAAAAGACCTAGAAAAGCTACGGTCCCACACTTTAATATGCAAAGCTATTTGGATTGACGACTATTGACGATGTCTATAATTACCCTTCCATTCTCTTAATCAAACCGTCACACACCGTTTGTTCGTGGCCAAGACCAAGAGTACATGTAGATGTTGGCGAGATGCGTTCGTATTTCGCAGTGATTTATTAGTCGCAGCGGTTAAGCACAATAATTAGTAGCCGGACGGCTTGCGGCGGCGGCGCCTCCGCAGAAACGCCGAGCAGCGGTAGCGGCAGGCAGGGTGCGTGCCAATGACTATAATTCTCGGTGCGCGCTCGCTACTCTCAGTTTCGCATCGTGCAGCACGCTTCACTGCCAACCATGGCCGCCCCCTGTTGGAGTTAACGGCCCGGCATGCATGTATCATTCGCGTGGCGTTTTGTGCGGTGTGCATGTGCAAACTATCGCCGCGTGCTTACTCAATACACAATGACAGAGCAGCGGCGGTGGCGCGCACATCACTGACCGGCCCTCATGATAGATTGGCTCTAATAGTCGGTGGTGTGTCTTGCTGACTAATGCGCATTTCAGCTTGGTAATAACTTACAATATTGTTTAAGACATAGACAAGTAATTAGTGTCTTGATATTGGCCTAAGACGACATTCAACACTAGCATTATGTCTTGCTAATTAGCTTAGAAATTTCCAATTACGTTGGTTATTATTCATATGTGTTAAGGTAAATTGTAAGAAAATATCTGAAAATTCTGTAATGTTAATAATTCTGCAAATTTGTCTGGGAATGAAATGTTAAGGCAACACGTATTAGTAAAATATTCATTAGGTTACTACCAATATTCTAGCGACAAAGGAACCTTTTGTCCGTTATTCCTCTCCACGTATTCACGATTAAATGTTTACCAAAAGAGATGTTTAAAATCTACAATGAAGTCAATAAATCTAAGGGAATAATACATATAATTATCAGATAGTAAGTAGATAGTAGATAGTACGTTCCATAGTATATGCTATTTCATAAGATAAAAGTTCACTATGCTAAGAATAACCATAATATTTTCAGTTTCTCGTTTCAGAAGACAATGAGGAGCGTTTCCCCCAGTAATCTATATTCTAAAACCGATTATATTAAAACGATTGCAATAGAACAAACGATTTGTTTCGCAGGACATTGTTTTACAAACTGTAATAGGAAACTTCTTTTCCTACAGCCTAATTGTATAATAACGTATCATTTTTTTTGTTTGATTCTGCCGACTATCAACTGCTGTGGTTATTAGGTCTATTCTATTATTTTTAATGTAACTAGTCATAGTAGATGCTAAAACTTTTGATAAAAAGAAAAATTCACTTTACTTTCCAACTCCCCCACCGAGAATCGAACCCGGGAACTTGTGGACAGTGGTCAGCGGCTGCGCCATTTGGCGCAGGAACAATATACCTGTAATTATACTACATTTTCTTACTATTTATGCGCCTGTATTGCTTATTAAGAATTATTTTCATAATTTACATTCTCATTTTTTTAAAGTTTACATGACCTATCTGACTTCCGGAACCTTGTAAATACTGAATGCAATACTAGTATACCGGTATACCGAAAACCGGGATACCAGTCTTATTTTCTCCAGTATTAATATCGCGAACCAATTTTGGCGGCCCTTTGGTGTGGAGCGGTGAACGCGCCGGGTCCAAGAATTGATATTGTTACGACAGATTAAAAGGAGGACGCCGCACTGAGTTGACGGCCGGATTCATAACGCGGTCCAACAGCAGATGCGAATATGTCTCATTGAATGAAAGGTTTACTGGCCAACGACTAACAGTCGTTTTGACTACGCGCTGTTCGGAAGAAGAGGTAAATCGCTTGGTGTTCAAGTAAAACCTAACTTTATTAAGTAAATCTTGAACCTCGAAGCGTACCGCCCAGTGAGTACGGCCCACACACAACCCTCCTTGCGGTACCACCACTTCCTTTCTTGGCGCTCCTCCAATCGTCGAGGAGGTAGGTCAGTCTTCCTACCCTCCATCCTTTTCTTACGCCCTCTCACGTCTCATACAGGGTGACCTCGCAAAATCAAGCGTAGATCACGTGCCTATCACGCGCTCAGGTTGTGGGCTCTGGGTCGGGTGGCGAGACGCATGTTTAGTGTAATGCAAACATTTTGGCGACGCTCCGTCGTGCCACTCGACTATGCCTCCGCTCCATTAGGCCTAATCGTGCCTTTACTTAGCTGGTGCCACCCGTACTTCGAAGATAATCTTTCAAGTGCCCCAGCGCATTTAAGATGAAGTGCAAGAAAAACCAAAACATGAAAATAATTTTAAAAACTATACATTATCAGGCACTGTCATTATAGAGTGATAAGTGACACACAACAATTAACTAATTCTAATAATTAGTTAGTGGCTTGAAGTGAAAATGCGGTAATGTGGCGATTTTGCGTAATGAATATGAGCATTGCATGTTCTCGTTATTAGCAGTATCCTTTTTCGTTTTTGCAAGCCGATAACTTCGAATCTCTTATGTTTTCGTATCAAATGTGTGGGAGTGGTAGGGTTTAATAGCATTCATCGACTAGCGCCTTGTTTAACTATGACTAATTTGTTCACTGGTGCAATTATTTTAACGAGAACGGTATTTTTACAATATTTAACAAATGTATGATTTTTTTCTCAATATTCAAAGTTACTTTACGATTCTGTAAAAATGTTCTTTGTTGCGAACGGGCGGCGTGACAATTTTGAAACTTTCTTTTATGTAGACGGCAAGTTTTTTAGTCATATGTTCCTACATTATTTTTGTAAAGTAGAAGAATTCGTCACACTTCGATAATCTATGGGCTATTAAGCATTACATATATGAATACGATAAGCAGAAGACGGTTCCTCGCATAAGTCTGGTCAACCCTAGACGGGTCTCCGTGAGCACATGTGGTCCTGCTCGGCTTTTGCGCCTAGGCCTTAGATCGGATACACCCGGTGAGACGGAGAGAGCAGAGAGGGTATGTCCGAATGCAAGAGAAGCGAGGTGTGAGGGCGGGATAAGCTCTACCACCATTGCAACATTAATTTAAGTTGCTATCCGAACGCTGAATGAGTTACTTCTCATCATTGTCACCTTCCATAACGCGCAACACAGGCAACGGATAGTTGTCAGCCTGAATTCTTCTGTTTTCTGTACGTTTGAAGGCTGTATGGGGACCAGTGCGATCGCCGCGCTATCACCAAAGGGTCGCCACTCAGTTCACGTTCCCTTTCTCTTCCCTCGTTCATACACCTCTGATCAGAACTGATCAGAAGGGATTCTTGATTTATTAATGTACTTGAAAGTGATTATATTAATACTTTTTCGACGACTATTATATGTCCAAATAATAATGAGTAGATTTAGTGGTATCGGTATGTCTGTCAATTTACAGGTTAAGTGAGGCCGCATCGGTTTGCGCTAGCGAATCCGCACGTAATGAAACACCGCAGCGTACAACACGCCGCGACCTTTTATGAAACTACTATGCACCCACTACAAAGCTAGTATTTATTACTACGTCATCGTCCAGTACTGTTATGAGCAGCTATAGGATGTGTCAAAATAGATACCGGGCGTATTATAAAACATAAAACCTAATTTTTACATGTCAATATTTCATATTTATTATTTAAAAAATGTCCTTTGCATAATAATTGTGTAATAAAGAAACTCAAGCGTATATACAATATTCATTTATTTAAATTGCATTTCTTTACTTTCTTTTGCACCTTTATTTCCTTGAAGAATTATTTTCATAATTGACCATTTCTGATTTTACCGGGAATGCATAGTACCCAAGAAAAACAAGAGCTGCCTGAGAAGAAGTATCAAGTAGAAGTGCTTGCGTTGATTTCGTCGCTTTTCATTTCTTCGATTTTCCCCGCTATGTCGACGCGACTTCTTGTTACTCATACGAACGCGCGCGGCTCGCAAAATAAAAGTTTGCGATATTATGAAATCGTGAAGTGCTCCCCAAAACTACCGAACCAAGTCGGTGCTCGTCCACACACACTCGTATAATGCCATAACGTTTTGCCCGTTAACTGAACGTTTGCCACGAAGAAAAAACACACTACGAAAAATCAGAAAATGTCGGGGTGAAAATAATCGAAAACCGGTGAAGAAAGTTTAGAGTGTCATCATATTAAAAAAAATGCATGGAACGATTCCATATTGGTTTGACTTTTAACTCGTCTTCCATCGGAGGAGTTCAACAATTCGAAAATTTTCTGTAGTATTAATGTGGTTTAATACTACGTTAAATTTATACCTTTACAAATATTTAGTTCTTAAACCAAATCAGATACTTCTACGGCAAATAATAAAGGTCAAGATAGATCTACCCATTTTAATGATTTGACAACACAGTCATGTTACTGATATATGTTACTGATGAAATAGTTTTTAAGCAAATATGTGTTCTTAATGTTTACATGAATTTCATGAAATATGTATTTCTAAGCCCAAATATTGCAAAATATATTTCGAACGAAAAAAAGGTACAATGCAGGAACTGATGGTGACAGGCATGCGAGCAGGAAGCCTACGAAAGCAAACAAAAAAAGCTGGTCGGCGTCAAAACAGCCGTATTTTTGTGCCGTATTTAAATGCATCGAAACAATTTGACCGCGCGTGTGGTCATGCGAAAATACATTTGTGACGAAAACGCCTGGCGTCCAGGGGAAAATCCGCACCCTCTGATGCAATTTGATTCTTTTGTAACACGCCGGCGCATGCACACTCGCGCATAAACACGTTTCAGTAAAACATTAAGTATAAAACATAGTCGGCACTCTGTGACAGGTTTTGCAACGAGTAGTGAAAAAAAGCATCGTTCCACTTCACATATTTAAATAAATAACCATGAATAATATCACTCCAAACACCATTTTACAAATGTATTAAATAATTTATATTTTTTGACATTTTATTGGGATTTTCACTCTAGCAGAAATTCGATGTAAACGTGTGTTTGTGGCAATAAATAAATTTTATCCCCTTGTTGCGAAAATAGAGGCTGCATTTGATTGAAATTCGATTAAAGTGATTGCGAAATTCGGGAAAAATTAAAATTTCATATGGCAGGTATTCATCGAAAGTGCCACTTCCGCATTATGAATCGTAATATAAGCTACAATTTCGATTTTAATGAGCACGTTTCATTGATGAAGTGCATTGTATTATGCGCGTTTGTATTTGATTAACTCGAGTCACGTACAGGTGGCAAGTTGAAAAACGAAATTACATATTATGCACTCGTCATTGGTTATGCATGTGCAAAGGTTAGAGCGCATTCTACCTATCGGAACGCGCACATAGCGAATATAATGAGAGTGAAATTGGAAAACGCCAATATCGCAGGAAATATTCAGTATTTATCAATTCCATTCATACGAGTTTTTCCTGTACTAGAAGCAAGTTTCACATAAACTCCTAAATGGCTAGCTTATTAACTAAGAATTCAATTAAGTTCGACTGGTCGTAAGCCGATTAACTTAAGTATTATGAGAAAAATCATCTTATGTGGTATTAGACGATGGCCCGCGCGCGTTTTCGTTTTATCGCATTTCTATTTGGACGTTTCGCTTCATAACCGCAGAGCCTCTAATAGTGATGGGTTTATTTGAAGGTTATTAAGGTACTAAACGAAGTAGTATATCATTTTCGGTAGAGGATAAAAACGGGAAGCAATAGAAGAATGGAGGGGATAAAGCTCTGCAGCGTACCATAGCTTTTTATCAATTTACTATGAAAATGTACAATTTACTATGACAATTTTTGCCTAGCCTACAATTCTATACTATCTAGTACTCTCTCTCTCTCTATACACTAGTAAGGTGCATCCATATCTATAAACTGTGATAAATTGTTTGCAAACGTGTAGCATTTCAATATTGTTCCAATGCTGTCATGGTGGAGGTGCCGGTTGAAACGCTTCCACCACGTTCTCCTACGTGGATGTACAGACTATAGTGTATTGAATAGGCGAGTAAATCATAAATGGATTTGTCTTGTGTCAATTAGTGCGTTATCAGTTAGCAACTCGAGATAGCGCCGGGCCAGTGGTGCATGTCGCCGCCACCGGCCGGCAGCAATACGTCGCATCGTTGTGCTATCGCCCACGTTGGACGCGTATCGATCATAAATTTCAATCACACCAATCTATGCATAACACAGCGTGAAAATGAACATCCCACGTGTGCATTTACAGCGATTTACTTCGAAACCTAAATAAATGGATAAATTCAACATGACCGCTGTGTAAAAAATAAATATATAAACGCCGGTATGAGATAATAAATTATTTAAAGTATTCATAAACCAAAAAGGTCTATGAGTCATAATAAAACTTAATTAAAAAGTTCCGCTTTTGTTTGATTAATAAAAATGTATAGTGCCGTCGATATTTATTTAGTTACACCAATATTAAAGTGTTTGGAATATTTTACACAAATATAGCATGTGCTTAATATAGGGGATTAAATTTGCTTGCATGATATTTATATTTACTGTTTAAAATCATTTAAATGCAAATATTTCAGGACATATTTTTTTGGTTTAAAAATCGGCGGACTGTAAATGATGGAACGTATATTGATGATGATTTATGTTGGGATAAAGGATAAAACTGCTATGCATACTATTGCAGGGTGTAAACGTTAGGTTACGAGCATAAACATCGATGACAGTTTTGATTTTTCGTTTTGCTACCAGTTTAATAAGTTTTGGTTTACCAAGGCTTTACCAGCACTCGAAAAAAACATTCATCAGAATGTGCTTTAATATTCTCCATTTCAAATAAACATACGTAGTAGTTCTAAAAACTCTATGAATAAAGTTATGCTGAGAAAATTCTCAAAAAAAAATTTCAAAAAAGTTTTTAACATAATTCAACATGGCTATTCTTATTTAATCGCTAATTATATATTATCTTACATGACTTCTAGATAACTGGCAATAGTAATAAAGAAATAATGTACTCTGCAGGAAATAATG
>WSZQ02068008.1:3191-25166 GCA_019419845.2 Weissflogia rhopalogaster
TACGAATGGACAAATTTGCAGTTAAAACAATATATATTAATTTATTGCTAATATATATTAAGTTTCATACACCTTCATGTAAATTCGTTAGACGTCTATAGACTCTTGAATTCAAATTTTTTTTCAACAAACGTTGAAATAATATATTAAACGAATTAAAATATTCAACAGTGGTTGAAATTGTCAACATGTATTATTATTATTTTTGAAAATATTCATTTTGTACGGTTTGAACAATTATTTCAAAGTGCAACATTAAAACTGTTATTTATTTTCGCGAACAATTCAACAGATTAAAATTTACTCCATTTTATCGCGTATTTATCTCTAGTTAATACGCATATTTAATTAACTTCACATTTATTAACGATCTAAATTTAATTTAATTTATTTTATTACTTATTTTGTATACATTTTAATTAATTATTGCATGTAAATATTTTTGCAATACCGAATTTGCCTAATAAATTATATTGTTATTATTAAAATGGAATACAGACGACCATAATGAATTAAATAGTTTGGCGCGCAGAAAAATATTTGTTCAGTGGGTTTAATAATAAATTACGCCGGTTTTGCGACCCTAAACATATTTAACTTGCAATCGCCCGACGCGCGGCGTTTGCATTCACTTCCTAGTCGATCCGGGCCCCGTGGAAAACATGAGTAAGCTGTGCCACACGAATAATAACAGCGTAATATTTGCCGATTCTTATTCCCAGTCACGTACGGAATATCCAAATCATCATTCGTGCACTTCGACGCGCTCGTCGTCTCCTATCTGACGCAATAACATAAACGAATCCAAGGCGCCAGCCTACGCGCGAACGAATCCAACGGATTTCCACATTTCAGCAAGCCCTTCGAACGCATTGTGCCGATCCCGCCCAATGTACTTGAATTCGTAAGAATGGTAGCGCATTTAAATCGTTTGCGACGTTGAAATACTCTTATTTTATGCAGATCCCTCACTTGTGTGTGCTTCCTGCAGCAGTTCCACGCGATCCCTGCGAATATACACGCAATTTGCGAACGCACACGGGTGGTGGTGGCAGGGTGCATAGCGGCTTTGTAATCATCGTCGGTGTGTTGAGACGCTTGCGAAGGCGGTGAAAAATGTGTAATTATTAAGTGTTTACGAGGCCCGCTTTTGCGCCGTCGTCGTCGACGTCGGCGTTGTCGACGAAGTTGGCGAAGTTCGTGCGGCCTTTCAAATGACATACAATTTCGTGTAATAATTGCAATTAGGGATTAAATCTGCGCTACAACTCGCGGCGTCCTATTCTCGATCATAATTTGAATCACATGCGATAAGATTTGGAAGTTCAGACAGGTTTAATTGGATATTGCTAAATAATTTCATGCTAATAGTCGAAGACGTGGATGAAGAAAATGTTAACAAATAACCTTATTATTATAAATAATAATATCATGGGACTTTACAATACAAGCAATTTCATTATATTGGTGATTTAAATCGGAGGACAATGCAAATCTTTCTAATTTGGTCCGAAGGAATTTTAAAGAAAAATATTGATAATCCGGTTCGATGGACCATGAAGTCTAGTTGTAGTGGAGATGAATAAATAAAATAAGCCTCTTGGGAGTTATAAAAATATTAATGATCCGGTTTGAAAGACCTTGTAAAGTAGTCTTGATCTAGTTCGAAGGACCAATGTTGAAAAGATTGATTGCTCGCATGGAGGATTCCCTCCTTGGTTTGGAGATTATTTTCAGTATTTCACAATTTATGTATTTAATATTTACTTGTAATGGTGGATAGCCGTTAAAATATATCTATCTATCTAATATTTACCTTCAGCAAATACCTAGAGTGTAATTTAAATCTAATTTTATTTTATATATTTTTCCTATTTATTATATATCCATGTTATATCCACACGTGATAAAAACTAATTTTTCATTTTTACAAGCCCTATGCAACTATTTGCTGATAGAATTTTTCCATTTGATACAACCAAGCTCTGAATTATCTCCAGCCAGCATGAAACTTTTACGACCGCCTATTTTATTCCTGGCTGGTTTTAAATTCCGCAGCAAAACATAAATACTTGAAGCAAACTAATAAAATATCTTGAGAATACACAAAAATGATAAACCCGTACGCATTTGTTTACTGCTGAAATTTTGATACGAATTTTACATCTCGGCTGAAATTGTCTTTCCATATAATATTACCCCCAGACACATTTCTTTTTGTTACACCAGATACTTTTTAATGCACGCTTCAACAAAAATACTCGAAAATTTCCGCACTAAAAGTAAAAGAAACATAAAATAAACATTGGATAAAATTGACCAAAGAACGAGATAACTTTGAATACGTTTGTTTCACGGCTCGTTGTTAACTGCGTAGATTTTTTTTCTTCGTTTTTATTGTTGTGTCTATCTGCACTTCTACGTACGTATTTTCTATATTCGTATCAAACGTTTTATACCACTTGATGCTACCGTGTAGTTGCTGTTAACATTACCATTGCATTTGTGCTCTCTTGAGTGTTGTTTCATTGCGGAGCATTTGCATTTTATAAGCCTTCAGCGCATAATAATCGGCGCTGAAAATACCAACAGCCTTACGTAAACTTCCAAGAAATGTGCATGACGTTCATAATGAGGTATTTAATTTGAATATTAAATGTTTTAATAATATTGCATTATTAAAGTGGGAATTATAGTTCCATCTGTAATATATAGTTCTATACTGCAAGTATGCTAAATATGTTGTTCATAGATTTGAATATTAATGGGAATAAACAATGTTTAATTTATGTTTGCTAATCTATGTAGTTTTAAGCTACCAAAACTGTTAACATATTTTATTATATTTACTCTTCAAAATTTATTTGCTAGATAGTAATATTATTCTATACTAATTATAAGAATATTTAATAATATCTGCACCTAAAAAGTAAATTTTGAAGTGGAATGAGTTGCTTTTCGAAATAATGTGAATAGATTCGAAAGACCATGAAAGAGATTGTCTTCGATTTAGACAATTTTGCACTAGTGTCTGATCATTGTGTTTGATACGTGCATTTTCAGGAGTAGTTTTTTAAGACAACGCCTGAGAATAGCGTCGAGTATAATTAGTTTCTAGTAAGCTATATCCTTCTTAATATTACATAATATGGTAGGTCTTAACATAGTAACACTACAAGATTAGCCATTACGTGCTTTTCATATTCATCATCATAAAATTGAGCTATTCATTATATCCCAACGAAAAGTTACAAAAGTATAATATATAAACACTAAAATACTGATTAAGCTTTTATTTGTTGGTAGTAACTTTTGTTGAACCAACCATCCAGTTTGTTATAACGATGTTCACCCTCTAGTTAACGACAAGTTTGGCGAGTTTTTCGTAAACATCGCACGTTTTGCCACGGATATAACTAAAATAGTGACAACCGGCAACTTTCGTTAGCAACGCTGCGCAGTGAGCGCCCCACTTGGAAAACACCGGCTCGTCTGGATGGTGGAGGCGCCGGTCATAAGTAAAGCGTGCGCCAGCCTCAGTTTCTCTCGCCCAGCTTCCGGCGCGCCGGGTTTACGAGCCCTTCTCACCGATCTCCGCTTCAAATATGCGCATATGTATTTTAAATGTATGTGCCGGCGCGCTGGCATCCGTAGCGTTGCGTCTCATCCGTATTTCAGCCTGTACCAGCGCCTCCACCCCCTAGTTGGCGCATTCCACCGCCCGCATGTCGTACTAAAATTTTAATAAGCAATCATTTTTTTCGCCAGCACTGTTTTACGACCGCCCACCACGTCACACGTAAACACATTATTTTCTTCCGGTGTCAAGTGCTTACGAAGCCACCCTGGTTAAATCAAATATTTAGGCCGAGAACCATCACGTAAATAATTTACAAATGTGAAGTTAAACGTCTCTGGATCGTTGTATTCACTTGATTCTTTCGTGAACTCTATTCTTTAAAGATTGAGAATCATGAATTTCTTTATAAATAAATCTATATCTTATAACAAGGTTTAGTAATTTTCAACATGTATTGATTTGCTTGAAATGTTATCAAAAGCGTTGAAAAACGCTGATTGCAGGAATACTAATGAAACGTCATATTCGAAATTACATTCTTCGTTCCAACGCGCCTCAGATAAAATAGAGTAGAAGGTGCAATCTATCCGAATGCGAAGTCAGCTTTTCTAACTTCCGACTTTATCCCCTTGGCTTGTAGGAACGCAAAACGTATGGCGGATGTTCTTTAGCATGCGCGTACGACCCGCACGGTGAATTTAAAACGTTCCGTTGATTCTTAAAGCTAACTTCCGGAAATGCTCACAGAGCGAGCATTCTTGCCGCGTTTGAGAGTACACATACCGGTAGACCAAACACACGAAACCGATGTCCCCCGACATTGGCATCCAGAACTCCAGTGCAACTGGAACTAAGAAAACCCTTCTTTTCATCATTTTATCGTCGTTTTGTTATTTCGTTTTTATCTCGGATCTACCCCACTCGAACCGCAGAGGCCACAAACCTCTCCATTGGCTGTAGCGTTTGTCATGGTGGTCGGATCACACCAGCCGGAAGTAAAACGATGCGGCGGATTAAAGATAAAATTACTCCGCTTTTTATTGCCTCGCCCGCGCTACCTACAAGCACTTAAGTTGCATCGCTGATACCGCAATCCCTATCTATTATTATGATGAATGAAATAAAACTTCTTGTTCCGATTCATTCGGTAAATCCTTCCACGGAAAGCTCGGATTACAGATCCAGCTCCACGGTCCATGGATTTTATAGTTTCTTAATTGATTTTCTTTTAGGTTTTAGCAAATATTGTTTGGAACTGAATATGCGTGTGTTTCATTTTTTGTAGCCCGCGGGGACTTTTTTCGGGACTTCTCCGGGAGTTTGTGACGTCTTGGGGACTAAACAATGAGGGTGTCATTGTGCGTCAGCGAGGGATGAACGTCGCCAATACCAGGATTTCATTCAGATACGGTAAGTCATGCAAATCTTTTTCCAAAAAAAAGCCACCACTCCGTAAAGTCCGGAACAATGTTCCGGAAAACCAACGTTCCCTTAGGCTCCCGTTTTCTTAGGCTTCATTTGACGGAATTGGTTATTTAAATTCGTAGCTTGTCATTCAAGAAAAATTTAGAATCTTACACAAAAGTTTATTTTCTGGGTTAGCCAGAATTATTATTTTTTCCTTAAAAATTAGCTAATTAAACTGCTAAACATAAGGTGTAAGTAGGGAACAATTTACCGAAGAAAATCTGATTTGTAATTAAATATTAATTTTAATCATGACATGCACAGTGTTAAAGAATCCTTTTGGCTACAAAATTATCAAAACCGAGTATTCTTCCGGGCCGGGATTAATATTTAATAAAACGGGTCCCAAAGAAATTCCATACATTTACATCGAATAGCACACCTTTGTCCGGTTTAATTTGGTGAGTTTAATTTTAGGAAATATAATTTAAAATATCTTGTTGGGTTTATAGCTGGGATATAAGGTATTATCGTAGGTAAACGAATTGGGGTTGTTTTTTATTAACAATATTACACAATATATATACTACAGTACGTTTACTCATAATGTATTCAGAGAATAATGCCTTACAATAAAAATATAAATTATGAGATTTGCAGAAATGATACAGCATTAAATATTAAAATCCGAAGGAAATTTTAACGAAAAAGTTGTATTATGATTAATAAAGTCCCTCAATTTTATTTTTAGGTTTATATTTGTTTTTTTTTCTTCTTCTTTTATATTATTCTTAGAGATATCTGAGAGATATATAGAGATATATGCTTATAAAATTATATATTTGACCAGGCTTCACTGTGATAATCAAATATTTTAAGAACGCGTACCAATATCGGCAGCAATTCTTTGTAGAGCCGAATGCACTGGGTCCCATAGAAGAGTAATTTCATCTCTTTGTGATGCACTAGGTCCACATTAAATCCAGTAACGCCCGGAAAAAAGATCACATTCCAGGAACCGATTCTTGTGTTTGATCATATATATTTATTTCTTAACAGCCCATTGTTTACAAAAGTGTGACTTAACACCAGAAATATCGTATCACTACACTAAACATATCGTGGATTTGCATTCGTTTGAAGAAAGTAATAAAGCCGGGACTGTCAAAAGGTTCATTTAAACCTCGATCTAGTATCGGTGAAAATCAATAAGCATTCTAAAGTCGTTTATAAGTTTACCACAGTTCAAACTGGTGCTGAACTGTGATAAACTTCCTTTCAAATAATAAGAGAAAGATTACTACCAAATCATTGACGATTCATGGCCGGATGTCATTGCGAGCAATTTGTAAGTTTCCACGTGCGACAAGTTTGATACATTAAGGAGATGAAAAGCGAGAGTATTAAGGCAATATAAGATTGTATATGCTCTGGATATAACCGTCGGTTTAGGGGTGCTTGCCACTCCGATTCCGTAGTAGTTCAGTCGGTAAAAGCGGCTCCGATTACGACTTTATTACAAGAGGCCGTAATATAAATCTGCGGACGGGGAAAAAGCCACGCTCCAACACGCCACCCTATTCCAATTCCTCTACGCTGGATGAGCGCTGGTTAAAGCTGGCCTTCTTGGAATCTGAATGCAGAAAACCGTCTAGGCAGGTCGCAAACTTGCTTTTTGTGCATGCCCCTATATATCTCGACGCTGTCGCGCCTTCGAATTCACGGTTCCATCCAAGGATTCGGACAAAACGAGTAAAACCGTTCCCTTTCGGCTCTTGCACACCGGGGACGGCCGCGTAGAAAGTTATAATGACGTGGGATGAAACTGCCCACCAGGAGACTTCTATTTAGACGTCGCTCTCCCCTTGTCACAGCCATCACTAACTTACTCCCACTCACTGCCTCCCGTGGAAGATATATAACAAAACTATGCTCCACGTCTAATCTGGTCCAAGTAATTTACTATATCTCAAGTATGACTTGTCATATATGCTCGGTGGCCGTAGCCAGGGATGTCAAAGGCAGCTTTTAGATTTATAACTACCGAGGCTGGGGCCACTGGAGAAGATGAGGGATGAGCTTGGAGATTCTCGACGGCAGTCCGGTTTCTATCAACGTTTAATTTAATACCCATTTTTAAGGAGTGCGTTTAATTGAAATTTATCAGTATTAAATTGTGTGAATTTGCCAAAATAATGGGATAGGTGCTAAATTAGGCGCGGCGTGTCGTAAATCGACCTAGTGGGCATGTCATTTTAAATCATGCTGATAAAATCCAGGCTGACACGCGTCGTCATCCTGGACCACAATTGGCGTTTCTAATTCCCTTGCATATTAAGCGATTTCGATCGCCCAGCGCACAAATTACACCAAGAGGCAGGTGATTATCATTCTTCGGCTCGTACCCGCGGCTCGGGCGAGATTGCTTTTCGATTGATTTGTAATTAGACCCAGTGGAAATAACCAAACGCACGTCACACACATTAATTTGGCTTCGGTATTATTCTAACTTATTTAATCTCACATTGAGCAAGCTCAGAGCAAATATAAGCATAGATTAAAAGCCTAGATCAATAGCATTTGTCAGGAAAAGTTGTTTACTAACACGAAAATATCTACTATTGGTATCAGATCAGTTTACGTATGCTTTTATGTAGCGTGATCAATGCACTGGGTCCCACAGAGGTGTAATTATGAACAAAGAAGAAGATGCTGTTGTTTTTATAATCAGGTAAGGAAAGGAGAAGAAGAGATGAAGCTGATACGACGCCGACGTTTCGATAGGAAATAGTTTTATTTCGGAAAACTTATCTCTTGGAACTGGTGGCTACCGCCCACAAACATCCCTTTTTATACCGGCAGAGGAAAGGTGTCTCTGCCCTAATAATACCTTGTATTCCGATATAACCTATGCCTCTTATTTAATCTCGCACTGAGCAAACTTACTGCAAATATAAGCATAGTTTAGAAGCCTAAAAGCATCAATAGCATTTGCCAGGAAAAGTTTTTTTATTAACACTAAAATGTGTACTATTAATATAGTTCGCTTTACTTAAACATGATGACCTGTTTATGTTTGTTCATCGTAAAATCCAGTCATGAAAGTGTACATTTTCCAACTAGTAGTTAAAAAGTTATGTTAGTGTATTCGAATCAGGGATATCATTCAAGTATACCAATATAACTTTAGATCGTGGTTTCTAATACCCTTGCTCAAATTAAACACAGCTGTAGGAGTATGAACGGCTGTATCTAGAACTTTGACAATTAATCAACAAACAATTCATTAATGTACGTCGTTTGGGTATATCTGATAGCATGATATAAGGTTGCTGGAGCCGGTCAGTTTGCCATCTGTTGACCCAAGCAGCGCTTTGAAGCAGATAGACTCGCAAGTGTACGACCCACTGGGGAGGCGAACGTTCGTACATTCTCAAATGATCATAGCCCAGTCGGCCAAACATTATCTCGCATCTCCAAACTAATACTCGCGAATCAACTGGATGGCCAAGTGGACGCATACTGACTGCCCCACGATAACTGGCAGCGGCGCATTTGGACTTTCCGCGTCGCCAGTGTCGACTAATCGCGTACCGACCGAGTGCGCAAAACACAAACTGTAAATAATTACAAAACACAACTGCATACACCATCACAGTGCACACAAACGGCGCCATTTTGGGATTACGCGTGTTGCTCGCAAAAGGGAACTGCAGCAAACAAGGCGAATATATTCTACCGCTAGGAAGTTAGCGGCAAAACTCATGGTAGTCAATGCAGTTTAAGATTTATCAATATAAAAACGTAATAGTTTTTTAGCTTTTTATTACATGCGAAAGACGATATTCCGAGAAAAACGTTTGGTAAACATAAATTTTGATGAGCTTTATGAGCTATAACTCCATAAATACTGCAGCTTACAACTTGAAATTTCCAGAGAATATTCATGAATAGTTTAGCTACTGATTAAAACTATTTGCAAAAAATAGATATTTGTTTTTTGGCAATTTTGACCTGATAAATGGTCAATGGATTACAAAAAAGAATATATTATGCATAAGAATATTTCTTGTTAACAATTACAAATGTTTCCACAAGTTAATACTAAATATTATAGTTTTAAAACATCTGACATTTCGCTATGAGAAGTTTTGCTGTTAACTTCCCACTGGTCACATTCTCCCTCGATACTCGTATTAGCCGCCTGCGCCGTCGCGTAATAAAGCGAAACAACAAAACCGCACTTAGCCGCTGTCCATAAGTCGCATTAAAATCGCATGAATCTGATTAGTGCCCGCTAGGCACAGCCAGGGTTAGTCATTAAGTAGTTTTAAACCCATGTAGGACTGCTGAGGAGTGAAAGTAATTTCCTACATTTGTCCACGCACATTTTCCGATGATAGTGTTCAATTCGGTAGTGCACTAGTCGCTGCGTCATTTTATTGTAAACTTCAATTTAATTGCAACTGGAAATTTCAATCAGCCGAACTTATTATTCGCTCACATTCGAAAATTCACCTCAATCGCGTGCGGGATGCATCTCGATTACTGCGGTTGTTCCATTTCGGATTTCGCTTTAAAACAAACGGAAAATCCGCGCACGGGGGTATGTCTATGCCGTGTGTAGAACCGCCTGCGGTATTTTCTATTTCGATTTAACTACGCTTTTATCGCCGTTTCCAATTTATATTGTCGAGCGTTTATCACTGATTTGTTAATTATCACAACGGTTTGACAATCAGTTTTAAATGCGCGCAAACTCAATATAAGTTTAACGCGTGTATTACGGCCTAATCTTTTAATGGTATCGACGTTTCAAGCAATTACTCGAGGTTATTATCGTTTTTGTAGCCTTTCAAATTGCACATGTATTTTCAGTTTATTGTTTACTTCATTAATTGGCTATTATAGTATTTAGCATTAATTATTTATAGTATTTATTTACTGGATTATCTGTAATAATGTACGGTAAACATGAATACAATCATTTTAAAAAGTTTAATCTCATACACTGACAGAAAATCATCATTCTTAGAAAGTATGTTTTCATGCTGATTGTAAATCTGAAAACTATTTTGCTCTATCACGTAAATATTTCTGTTTTAAATCCTTAAATTCTTTATGTAATATTTCGTAAATGGTACGTGATAGAAACAAGCGGTTTTCATATTTATAATCAATTTGCATTGAGTATCATAAAACCGGTGTTATAGATATTTCGATGTCAACTAAAAGTTATTTTTATTAACCATTGTTTGTTTCTTAAGTTATTTTATCAGTAGATTAGCAAAACTGGGTTTTAAATCAAGAGTTTATGAAGTTTCTCAAAGTTGTCTTTTTCCATAAAGTAATTTAAAAGTGAAGGTAAATTGCTTTGACTATTATTTCCACATTATTAGTACTTTGATTGTTTATCACTAAAGGCAGAAGCGATTCTTGTGAAGTTGCCAGCGAAGAAGTAATTAAACATAACTTTGGCGAGCGTTTTACGCGTCTCTGTCGCCGACTGAGACTGGTAGAGACGGTTCGTGCAAATACCTGCAATCTGAGTCCTTTGCGGGCGCACGAAGCGTCTCGCTTGCCGTCGTACTTCATCAACAACCCACCGAGGTTTTAATAAAAGCCCGCGCGAATTCTTCTTATTTCTTCGCCGCTCACCGGTGGCGCTTCTCGTGCCTGTGGTGGAGGCGACGGGCGGCGCTCACAGCCTCAACTGCGTCCTTATGCCCTTTTATGCGGCTTTTACATGTGCGCATTGTTCCTAATCACGGCGCGGCAGTGGGCGCATTGTTTCGCTGCCACCACCGTCCTTGTCGTTCGCTTGTGCGTCGCGGCGCACAAACGAACTTGCGAGGCGGTCGCGAAAGATTAAAAGCTCGGAATTCCCATGTCGTCGTTGTCGACATAGTGTCTCGTGCGCCTTCGCAAAACTCCGACTGCAAAGTACATGAACGCTATCAACATGTGCTGCCCCAACTGAGACCTTCTAGAAATGACAATAGCAATGAGAAACTTTAGACCTTCTGTTGCGAACAGCCTGTCTTGTCTGCTGACAACATCAACCTTTGACGAAAACGCCAAAGATATTTTATTTTAGCAGGACCCGAACTACCCGTTGGTTGACAGTAATGATTCCACTTCGGAGAGAAGTAGACACGTCGAAGTATGGCTTGTGACTGACTTTATTTACAAAAATGTTACAACACCTCGACTGAGGTTTACTCCCCCATCTTCCCACACAATACATCCCAATTTCGTAGATCGACTTTTCTGGCCTACCCTCGGCCAATCAGCGCACATCCCGCCTACCATTCGCTCTCTCTCAAGACCTATAAGGTGTGCCACGAAACACTACCCTTAGGCACAGCTATACTCAACATCTGCAACGCACATTTCGTCACTCTTAAGTCAAGTGGTACCACCGGACGTGCCTAACAATACACCATCGGATCGGCTACGCTTTCCAAAATCACCCAAACGGCCAAATATGCACATCGTAAAATATCTTTAATTTGCAGCCTTGCTGCCCAAAAATCTGCCTTTTCTCTCCAATATCCATCCTGTTTATTGACCTTCATAAAAGCTTTAGAAAGACTGGAAAACATACAACAATCGTGCATAACGATTCCTAATATCTTCATAACTATAGAAAAAATAGATAAAAAAATGTTCTAATAATTGCTTCAAATTGAAAGTTAAGTTAAAGTTAACAATAACTATATTGAACAATATAACCTGTAACATAAGAGTAACATGACAAATGTATGTGACATGTGATAGATCACAGTCAATCGTTAGCTGCACTGGTGTCTTCATCAACGCAGGGATACTATGAACGTATGTATGAAACGAGGAAAAATAGAAAGCACTTCGTGCGCAAGGTATCAAGACTGCTAAATCCCAAAGGCAGAGCGTTGCACCGACAATAACTCAACTGCATGTTCTTACATGTTTTTCTGTAAATAAATTACCCGCAGTCCGGCCGCGGAGGAGTGTGCGCTCCACAAACTCGCAACTGAAATATATTCGATGCAATAATTGGACGGGTGCGATGGAAGCAAGAGCGTGAGGTGCACGTTATGCTTTCAGCAAAGTGATTTTGAAGCGAAACTTGCACGCGATTACCGCCACTCCCGCTGCCGCTGCCGCATGCAGACGCGGCTGTTTTTCTTTCGCGAGGAACTTTTTCCCTTTGTCCAACTTTCAGCGCTCTAAATATAAAATAACACGAGTTAAAATGTTCGCCCGGTTAATTCCCTTAATAAACCGATATGAAAGTGGTATAAAATGTAAATCTGCTTACCTTGCCGAGGTTTACGCTTAGGAAAAACGGAAGCTTTTTTCAGGCAAACTGCATTTCCCTGTAATCACAGACGCAAGCTATCCAATTGTAGTCAGTGCACAATTTCTATTAACTAGCGAACACAAATATTCAAATAGGGTTGCCAGAAAACATGTTTGTAAAAATAATCGTATAAATTTTAAAGGAATTTTATGTATATTGATAAAAATACCAAAGTTTACCCAAAAAGAAAATAAAGCAAAGATAAAACTAGGTCATATCAAAATTTATATAAAAATTGTTAAACGTAATAACAAAGCACTAACACCAATTGACCGCCATAGATTTGTATGCAAATTTTGTACGTGCAGTGCATTATATGCATATGCGTAGAATAAGGGTATACGCTGACAATCGCGCAACGAGGAAGAGCTGAGGTTTGCTGATAAAGCAATGAGTAAGCTGTTAATTTTATTGCAAATAGCTCAAGAGCTCGAAAAATTCCAAAGGAGATTCATTCAAATCCAAGGAAGACAATTTATACATTCCCCTTTTAAAATAATTTATTCCTTGGATATCCCTATCCACATAGCCAAAATAATTGAAATACTAACATTATCTATTATGAAAAGTGATGGACACGAATTTTGGTGCAATTTATGCAGAGTTCTAATAAGTACGCGAAATTGCTGAAGATCCGCATTGAGCTAGATGGCAGGACGGCTTTCATGCAGCCATGGACAAACAAGACGGCACCTTCCTTCCTCCGTTCGCCGCCCCCTCACGCCCCCTACCCGTCTCACCCGGCTCAATGGCGTTGTCTCAGCGTGAAAATTAGTTAAACTGGGAGCAAGGAAAATTAAACGAAAATTACGTTACGCCAAACGACGTACGCCCGACGCGGAAAGTAGCCCTAAAGAGTGAACGGAAAACCAAATAAGTGTGCAACGGGGGCGGCCGGGTGGTTCGAAAAGAAAACGTAAATAGTTCACACCCGACAAGCAGGCAACGGAGGCTGAGGGGGCAGCGAACCCTTGAGAACTCAACATGCATCCGTAAACGCGGAATAATATTAGTGTCAGAGTAATTGCGAAAAACGGTGCGCGCCAGCGAATATTTCATTCCGTCCTTTGTCGTGAATGTATTGTTATTTGACTAAAGTGTCGGACGCTGATTGGAATTTATTTAAATGCTTATTTAAATTATTTTTGTTTCGTTTATTGTTGCCAGGCTTTGAAAAAAGGTTTAATTTGAATTTATGATTATTCTGGACGCTTTTACAACAATAATATATTAATGCTAATGATACTTTAATTACAATCTGGGGGTTTAATGAAGGTATTCATATAATTGCCTATTTGAGGCAATTGTTTGGATAACATTACATGGAGAAATTAAAAAATAAAAGAAAATAACGTATGTTCTGTTTACCACACGTCCGAAGCTAAACCAAATATATTCTCAATGTTTAATCATTATGCGCCATCACTGTCCTAGGTTAAGTCACAAAAAAATAAAACCTGAAGGGAAAATCCTCACTTTTCATACAAGCTTGAGAAGATATATACTTGTCGTAGCCTGCTTTAGACCTAGTCTACTTCTTGACACAGTCTTGACTAGGATTAACTTCTAGTAACCTAGTGACATAATGGTTTAAAGTTTATTTTTATTAAACTATTAAGAGCAGAAATTTTGCATAATTTGATATCATTCGCAATAATGAAACAATACACCCGTTTTTATGATCCGTCATTACGCTTTGGTAATCATAAAGTACAATTCACGTACGTTGAATTTACATCTCTACGGTCGCAGTTTATTACAAAAGGTCGAGCGCGATTCATTATCCATCCGGGAGGCATGACGTTGGCGTCGCGCTACGTCTGTTTGAAACAATTCGCCGCCGCACTGCTTCTACCACTGCCGCTATCGCGACGGCGGTAACCCGCCACTACCACCCACCCTCGCATGTCGTTTGTTTGTACGTACATCCGCGACATCAAACCCGTTCGCATGCTCATTCGCTCCTTCGCCACAGCCGGCATCCCCGCACTCCCCATCAGAGCAGGCCCATTACGAGCGTATCCTTTCCATCATCGAGACGTCGGCCCTGGCGGCTGGCGGCAGCTCGCCAATCGCGTGTTGTGCGTTTTACGCCGCGCCCGAACAAACACCAAACATTTGTCGGTGGAGGAATTCGCACACACATATGCCCCTTTGCGGCAGGCAGACCTCGTTTGATTTAAACCAAATGCAGCGCGCTTGATGAATGGATCTATGATCGCTAGTCATTTGTCTGGATTGCGGGCAGGCGCCCTATCTTCTTGCAGCGTGTGATTGCACACTTGGCGCACCCTACCGCCCCCACCCAATACGTGGCGCCCGCTCTTTTCGGATTTATACGCAATAATTTCAGCGAAACCGAGCACTGCGTCGCTTTTGTGCACACAACGAGGTATTGTTGTTATTGTCGGCGGTGAGACGCGATGGGCGTTTCTATCGCAACATCTTTACGCTATGTCTTCGTGCTTATAATGCGTTTGAAGTTGCGTCGTGTGGGGGGGGGTGAATCAACGCAGCTGAGAAGTGTCTCTTCGCCTCTTGTACGTGCTTATAATGCTTTGCAAAATATAATAGATAATTCAGTGCACATCATGAGTCCAAGTATCCATTGTAATCCTATCTGAATCTATGATTTTATTATCGCATTCAAAGGGTGTATATTAACAATGCTTCCACGCTGAAATTATTCATTCTTCTGTGTCAAAATACAGCTAACCATAACAATCATATTTCACTATAATATCTATGCCTAACTTATCTTACATGAAGAACTTCCTAAAGTTTTTTTTGTAGAAAAGTCTTATATTTAATTTTAGTAGGACCCATGAAAAACTATATTACGTGGCGCTCAAATGGAACTAAAATATGCACGATATGATTCATTGTGAAATTTGCTAAAACCTCCGGCAACAATGTTTTCGTTTAGTTGCTAAGAACTGATATTATAACTGATGGAAGTTGAGTATAATAACGGGGACATTTGCGAAACCGTGAAAATTAAAAGATTAAACATTAATTTAATTTGTGACAACACTCAAATTTATTTTTAAGCAAATGGCTCAAAAGGGCGAAAAGTCCCGTTAACAGAAATTATTTCAATATATGTACTATACGTATAATTTTTTTTGAAATGGACAATTGAGATACTCCTCTTGTTAGATTAACTTGAATTAAAAAGCAATTCGATGAATCTAATTAAAATATAGTAGAACATGTTTATGAGATTACCAATTAAAGTTGAGAAGAGTGCAGAAACAGTGAAAGTAGAGCAATTTTGAAATTTCCTGTAATTGTTGAAATGTAATGACGCGCAAATTGCATTGCGGAAAATTAATTCAAACGCTGTCATTAAACAGTCGTAAATTCGCCGCGTGTTAATGGCCTCGAGAGAGATTCTATTAAGAAAACTTTTTCCCCCTATTGCCATTTAGGTCAACTACAACGCGCCGTAATTCAAAGCCAGTTTTTCATAAACGTATTTACATTTTGCTAATTTAACATTTAGGCAGGATTAAAGTATTGTTTATTCAATCATTCTATATTCCTGATCTAAATCCGCCCGTATTATTAGGAAGTTTCCTGTACTATCTGCAAAATATGCAAAAGACTGTAGAATTTACTGTAGAATGTAGAACTTACAGTGGAATAAAAAGAATGGAGCATTTACTGATGTTCAGTGCTACTTTAACACGATGTTGTTATTTTTTCAGTCCGATAGGCACGTGTCTGAGGTTTCCCAACGTAATCCATCCTCATCCACATTCTCGTTATATTTATTGCGCATGTAATCTATCAAACAACAAGGCATTATGGGCTTTTCAAATTATAGCACGATGCTATCATCCGGTGTGCATTCGGCGTTCCATTCCTGGCGCCTTCGCCAGCATTCGCTTGGTGGCGGCGCCGGGGCGATTCTGCAAGCATACATCGCATGCACGCGTTTGGCGATTTTCGGATTCCGGCCCGCCCGGTTTGCCGGGGCTCAATCTGGCAAGACGTATTATATACGTTACGAGGTCCTTTCGCCATCTCAACAAAGTTTTTCGCAATTTTCCACGATGTTGCGCCGCGCGCGGGTTTGTTTTATCCCTTGATCTTTATAAGAGCAATTTTTTGCTTCAATGCGAAGGATTTACTCCGGTCAGGCCAAGGCGGAGGAGGCACACTCCAGAACATCCACGTTTCCCTGATTTTTTCATAGCTGATCTAGCTTGTTGGGCCGTTGGAAACGAATCACGGCAATTTGCCTAGGCTTCAGATTTACGCAATAAAAATCGCTTCGAAAAAGGCGCAGAGGCATAAACAATGAAGGTGCATATTCATGAAAAAGGAACAAATCCTCTCTGTAAAGAAATCTTTGATTTTTTGTACAATTTGCGGCGTACAAGCAATTAGGAAATCATTTTCAAAGTATGAATACTGAGTGCATTATTTTGGTTGAAGGTTTTAGGTTGTTGGACCCGATCAAACAAATCTTTTTTTATGGAAATACAGCTTTAGTATTTACGAAGTTATAACTCATAACATATTTAGTATTCCTATGTTTATCCTTTCTGAGTTTCTTTCTCAAAGTAGTATTTCGGTTTTGTGTACATGATTGAGAAAATTATATTGAACCAATTGTCCTATTAGCTCATTTTATGGGTAATTAAGTTCTTTAGAATATAACGTCACTTGCTCTTTGAGAAATTATATATTTAAATATTTTTTTCGTAAATTTAAGTAGAATTTTTATGCGAAAAACGCACATTAAATTTAAAACTGCATAAAAATATAAAATTTTCTTGAAAATACTCGACGTCATATTCAAGATAGTTTTATATACCTTGCAAAACCCCTTTACAAATTTACGGAACCAACTTTTCAGAATTTTCTGCCAGCGGCATAAAAATAAATATGCATATAACCACCAAAATTCAAATTGAAAAAATTCCATCATTTTAGAATTTACCTTGCGTGCATGTAATTAGCGAAACTTTTTTACGTCAAATGTAAATTACACCAGGAAAAACGTCTCTACACCAGGCAAAAACGACAATTTTAATTAAATCTCTGAAAAGAACAGTTTATTAATTAAAATTGTCTTTGTATTGTCAATGATGGTCGTATTGTACGCGAGCAGATGTCAAGCACCTTGATGGTGCACCAGTTACTTTACATTTTGCGAGATGTGTGCTGCTCTCTGGAGGGTGGGTGTTCAATGCAAACATACGAGTACACGTTGCAACGTTGTTGGGCGGTTGTACGTGGTGGACGTTCGCGTTCGTCGTCGGTAATCATATTTCAGTGCACATCGTACGCATCTACGTACCAGCGAGTCGTTGCAGGGGCAATAAATGTAAATGTGTAAAACTACCGGCGAAAAGTATAGAGCTGCAGCTACATACTGCACACAGCTTAATGCAAACCGTTTCCATGCGTGGCTGCTTCGATAACAGTTCGCGCACGCTTTTGGAAAACGTTGCTGTATGCACAGGTGTTGTTGGTTTTACTACTTTGATTGCTCAGCACTATACAATAAAACTGGGACACGCGTAATGTAAGTATACGGATGGAAAATATACCTTAGGTAAATTTGTTAGGAAGGTTATGTTGAATGGACCTTACAAAATGTTATTTGCCTGAGTTATATTTAACAAGCTTTTTGAAATGTGTTGAGTTGAGTAGATATATGAGTAAGTAGATATGTGTTTAAAACATAACAGTCTCGGGATAGAATTACAGCCGGTGGGCGCAGATAATTTTTTCTTCTATTCAATAGTAAATCGTGTGAAATATCATTAATCATATTAAAAGAGAATTTAATACAATTTATTCGAATGGCTGAATCAACGTGAGCAACTTTGCAGGCTTTAAGATGTTATGTTGCGACGTAATTCGGATATAAATTTCGGTTTAGTGTCATTAGATTAAGAACATTTTCTTCTATAAGGGGTATATAAGAATATAAGAATGTGCTGGCATTTACAAATACCAGAAATTTTCAAATTTAAAAAACTTAATTTGCGTGGCGGTGTAAGGGGCAAATTCTCAACTTTTCACAATATTCGATTGTATGTTATCTTGCCATTACGTTGAAGATATAAATTTGGGATTAACATTATTAGATTAAGCAACTCTTCTTCTATAAGGGTTAATCATATAGGTATGCATTGACTTTTACAAATGCTTAAATTTATCAAATTTGTAGGACGTCAACAAAAATACGACAAATTACTATGTAACATACTTCATATACTACAAAGGAAATTAGGCACAAATTTGGAATAAACAAAGATCAATAATAGTTTGTCCCAAATGTAATAACTTTGATTATGTAGGACGTTAATGAGTATATTTAAACTTGCTTCCATAATACAATTGTTCGTCCTATTGAACACAAATAACACGTAATATTATTACAATTCTCATTTCCCAGCATCCAATAACAGCGGAAATATTAGCATTCCAATTTCGAAAATTTCCAGAATGCTGCTTTAAATAATTTTCATTATAGTTGGGAGTGAGCCGCATGGCAACTCAATCTGAGCAGCAATATTGAAACGTGGCGGCGTTCTTCCAAATGAATGATTTTGTTCAAACCGATTTGACCGCGCCGAAATCGATGGACGTCCCGCCACCATCAGTCAACCTCACAGCGTGCGCGCTGCTGATATTTCCGCATATCTACCGGTTTGTGCGGCACGCAAATATGTGATCAATATCCGAATAAATTCCAATTTGGATTTAATTTTGCATCGACTAAAGTGGACGCGAAGTATACAGCTGCGTGAATTACCGACAAAGCAATGGCATTGCCATTGACGCCCGAAATTTCACTCCGCGTACTTGATAAATGAAACATGCCGATGTGGGGCAAACCTCAAATCACTCGCCCAACTTTATTACGTTATAGAATAAAGAATATTTGAAGATGATTGCCTGCAGATTTGATAAAGCTAGCTATTAGCGGATTGACACTCGTCGGCCTGTCGGGATCGTCGCGAAAGAAAAAAAGGAAGGTGCCGGTACTGACACCATCTGCACACCCACGCGTCGATTGAGCAACCCAGGCGTGATACAGACTTTTCGCAAGGATGTGGAAATCGGTGCGAAAGCCGAAACGAGGTGTGCGGCGGCGTGCCGGCGGACAGGACCCTGGAGGTTTGCTAAATCGATGTTCGTTCCTTGCAAATAGCGTAGATAAAATCAACCAGCCCGACACAGATGCTTTATCTGCGCAAACTTATCAATCGCATTTTCATTTCGCGCTCGATGCTCGACGCTTTGTTCCAGCCTCCGACGCCGAAGTCGGCGTTTATTGCAATCTCATTTCATGTCTTAATTTGCGATCTGTGAGACATCCTTTTTTTTCACAAATTTGGTTGATGGGTAATGGAAATAAATGATTCTCTCGATTTAGTGAAAACATGACCTGGAGAGCAAACCATTGAAACTGTTGAGTGATGCTCATTGAATTTGTAATAACAATGAACTCACCCCAATATTCATGGAAGTTTGCATATTAAGGCTACCAAATCAGGGCGTGCGATCAATAATAATAGACGTGTTGGCTTCGAACACGTTTCAATTTTACAGCCATCTCGTTATTACTTGCAATCTTGCTTTAATATTATGATATAACTATATTCAAATTATGCAATTAAAAAACTGCGCCAATGCTTGAGACTTGCGTCGTCTTGTTTGATAACAATTAGTCGTATTTTTCACGTTTACCAATTTTAATGCAAATCTGAGAGGGCAACTCCGGAGCCTCCCCTTCTAGTAAAAAATGATGTTAAAAAAATTATGTCTAAATTTTTATTCTACGAAATATTTAGAAATCCACAAGGCAAACTTTATAAATAATACCATTTCAAGTTAATATTCATTTTACACTTTTTTCAAATAATAAAATTCCAAGTAGTCTAAACTATAAAACTACATTATAACAATGTCATGGTTGATATTAAATTTATGATTCATAAAATTCTAAAGAAAGTTAATTCCGAAGTGCCAATTTAAATAGATTTTTTATGACTATCTTTGTGATATTGCGGTGATATTACGGTGAAAATTCTCAGTTTTCTTCAAGTGCGCACTATAAAATGTAGATTTATTAAAAGAAGTCTTCAGAACCAAGTACGTACTTTGCATTCACACAAAACAAATAAAAATATAACAAATACTTTTAATTAACTCGTATTTTTATGCTTCGTACCCTTTCATGCAATGCAATTCACAATTATTTGCATACCTAAAACGCTTTTCGACTTTAATATATTTAAATGAAATTGTATAAATCAAGTACGACATCATTTACTTATTTCTATTTGCAAACATTTATTTAGCGTCATCGGATGTCATTTATCAGATGCACACGTTGGACAGGTTATTGATAGGAAGTTCTAGCCACTTCACGTCCGATTATCTGTACTGTCACGTTACCGGGCCCCGGCATAATACTCTTTTAATTTTTTCCACGTTTTTTGGCGCACAAAAGAATGATAAATTGTCGTGGGACGCGCACAGTGAGAGGTGGGCGTCAAGGCGGAAAGTCTTGCTTCCCTGGAGCACATCTGGAGTACACTTTCCCGCTTTTCCTGGATTTATACCCACATTGAATTATAGCGTATGTGATAAAACGCATAACGAAATAATTATCTGCGAAACAATAAAATCGACAATAACGCCGCTTATGGAATTCCACAATCAGTTGCAAACTTTTCAGCTAAATCACGCTGATATGTCGCGGCCAAAATCTGCTGGGAAAACGGCGTATATTTAGGTAGGAAATATTAAACTCCGGGATTTGCGGAAGAAAATTGACCTACGTGTACATCCACAAATATTTGACTTTTTATGTAAGAGTTCGTCGTCGTTTTCGGTGAGTCGAAAAATGTCAAGCCAGAAAACTTTAAAATAGAAGCGGAACAAAGTTAAATCCCCTTATCGCAACAAGTTTGACAATAACTACGTAAAATTTTTATAGAATTATGGGATTTGGAGGTGAAAAACTCTAACTTTGAGAAACTCAAACTTTCTGTACAAAAAGTCTGGTTGAAGTGAGGTTATTTGCTGATATGTGTCAGAATTGAACATTCTTGGTTGGATCTCTCTTCGTTCGTGGTTAATTATAACCATTAATTAAGGTATGTAGAGAGGAGACTACAATGGGCGTTTGTTCTCAGTTTACATTCGATCGGGAGACGTGGTGATTAATTAAAATCTATACCAAACCACTCTAGCCACCACCACTGCTGGTGTCTTCGGGGGCGGTACGCCGTCGGGCTGGCCAACAATAACACTTATCTGCTGCACAGATGCAGGCGATGGTAAATCATTAAAATTTACTATCCGCACTATTACAAGACGTTGCCAAGTTTCTCGAACACATCTGAAAAGTTTAAATCAGCTTAACTTCCTATATTATTGAATTATTTCAGTTTTAGATTAAGAACTAGACACTTTTTTTATTTTATGAGTAAAACAAACAAATGTTACATTTTGGTAAAGTGCAAATCAGAATGCTTTGCAAAAGTTTCAACCCGAATTCCAACCACATTTCCAACAAATCTAATTTTGTTTCTGAACAAACCGCAAACTTTTGCTTTCGAAATTGTCAACACACAAAATTGGTAATCGTCCTGAAACTAAAATATAT
>WSZQ02068019.1:5893-15895 GCA_019419845.2 Weissflogia rhopalogaster
TGAAAAATTCTCAATATCTGTATGCATTTAATTTACCTCAAAATAGTCGAAAGTTCTACTCTAAATTCGTTATAGTGATTGTACAATTTCTTCATGCTAGTCTTAAAGTACCCTAAATAAATCGATCCACTTTCTTTGATGATTTCTGGTATACATTCAAAATAGACTGTATAATATAATAAATAAATAAATTGTTTACACGAGGTATAAGTATTTAGTCAATATAATGTATTTGCGAACTTCTAAGATTTTATAGAATTTTGAAAAGCTTTTGGAGTTTCCTATCCCAAGACACCAACAAAGGGCATCATATCTACTCTACTTTAGTTCAAAACTTACAATATATCCGAAAATAAAAAGAATTTTGAAATTTCCAAGTTTTATTTCATTTTATAGTTTTTCCAATATCTTCAATATCCGAAGATCTGCCCTATCGCGACGTGAAGGAAATTTATCGACACACGTATCTACCGGCCGCCGAAGAAACTATTACTTTCCATTGAGCTCTCCGTAAGCCCTCCTCGGGCGGTGTTGAAAAAGTATTTAATCAAGCCAACTGTGCCATTATTTTAACATAACAAAAGCAGGGGTGGCCGAGAGTTAAACAAAGGAAAGTGAAAAAGCGCAGCGTCAAGAGAAAAAAAAACGTCGAGCATCGGAGGACGCAAAAAGTACGGGGTAAAAGAATAGCCAAACTGGTAGGAGGAAATAATTACGGACTTTGCGTAGGGATAGGATGCTTGGCTGCCGCTTGTTTTTCGCCGTGGGTGTGCGTCGTTGTGGGACGACGACGAGCGTTTGCTTATTGCGTCCGAGCCTGTTTATGCAGTCGTGCTGCCAGCGCAAAACGAAGAAAAGGGTTGTTTTACAACGCGCATTACACGGTGGGGTGGGGAGTGCTGGTGGGCTAGGCAATTATGCCTCGCGCGACCTTTTTACGTTATGGAAATCTTTGGCGGTGCTGGGCGGTACGTGCGATAGGAAGGTAAGTAGGTATAAGCGAATATAATCTGCACGTGCATTTGTGCATTCTAATGTCACGGACAACGAGAGCAACGAGTGCAATGAGCGGCCACGGTTACCTTGGCGCGTCGCCACGTGAAAAACTATAAACGGTAATAGGTGGGATGTTGGTGAGTTAGATGCAAACTAGCTGGGTGGTTGGTCGGGTTTAAGTGGGAACATGTGTAAACAGTGACTGTTCATTACGGTCCTAAAGTTAGAAAATATTACGTTGAAATCAAGTTAATTTATTTTATATTAAACTTTAACTTGTTTGCAAGATAATTCCTCCTCCCTGGAAAACATTAAAACTGGTTTATTAAAAATTAAACTTGAGAAATTTAAGATGGTTCGGTATAGTCTCCCATATTTTATAAATATAATGACCAGCTGACCCGACAAGTAAGCAATCACCAAATCTCCAATATATTAATATATCATCAACTTGTATAAATACCTTCAATTAATTGATAAATAATATGGACATAATGGAATGCGAATGTTTGTTTCCAATAAACGTCTAAATGCTCTCCAGCGTTTCCTGGTTGTTCTAATTCCTCTGAAGCACGTGATGCCCTTTAATTTTTGCTTTAGCAATTGATGGAGTGGTCTAACTTTCTTCGAAGCTATTTGGTTTGAAAATATTTTCGAAGTACAACTAGCCTCAGGACAAATACATTTCAAATTTTCCCCTAAATTGGCCTTGTGCATGTGCGGTGCGAATCTCAATCATGTATATTGCGTTGGCCCAATGCGCCTATTCTAGCAGAACATATAAACGTGGATAAGCAACGTTCAGCGAAAACAGCGTCGCCATTTTGTTTGATTTCAAGATTTGTACTTGGCGTAACTATTCGAAGAAGTTAAATGCCAAGGAAAAGGGTGAAACATAGATAATGCCGTTATGACGTTGCAATTATATCCAGTAACAGGTTCCAGCATTGCGAAAGCAACATCCGAAAGTGTTGCCCACACTAATGAATTGGTATCAGCACTGGCGTCTCAACACTAACGAGACGAAATCAGAGGCCATGTTGTTCACCAACAAGATCCTGGCCAAGCCCCCACAGTTGGTCATCGACAATCACCTGATTCCGTGGAAACCCCAAGTCAAGTACTTCGTTGTCCTCTTCGAAAGAAGGATTAGGGCGTGTCGCGAGCCAACGTCGGCGGCCCTGGTTGATGGCGCGGGGGACGCACCGGGTTCCAATCAGTGGTGTATTTGCGACGGAAGAGAAAGGGGATGTGTACTGAGTGGCGACTCTTGGTGATAGCGCAGTGAATGAAAGCTACCAGCTGCCTGTGTTACGCGTTAGGGAAGGCAAAGATGAGAAGAGAAATGTCTCATTCGCACAACCCTCCTTGCGGTACCACCACTTCCTTACACTATTGTTACACCTAGGTGTTGGTGCGGCTGAATCCGCTCTCACACCAAGCTTCTCTCGCATTCGGGCACGCCCTGCCACTCGCTGGCGCTGGCACTCTCTCTCTCTCCGGGTATATCCGATCTCGGGCCTATGCGCACAAGCCGAGCTGCACCACATGTATCCACGGAGACCCGTCGGGTGGTGAGAAATGCCAGACCTATGCAAGGCGCCAGCCCGTCGCGTCAACCACTTCAATATCTGAGTGTCTTGTGGTTACCGTATTCATACATTTCATTCTTAATGGCTCAGAGATTATTGAAGTGTGACGAATTCCTCCACATTACAGAAATAATGTATACTTAAAATAATGTAAACTTAAGACTAGACTAAACAACGTTATACATAAGAAAAAGACTTAAAATTGCCAGGACGGCGCCGTTCGCAACAGGGCGCATCCGTGATTGCATGCTCCCCTTCTTCCGCTGTCGTATGATCAACAGACGCACTAAACTGACCGTATTCCAGTCAATCATCAGGATCATTATTCTGACATATGGAATCCTCTGCAACATCACAGCGATTTAAGTTGGCACAAGGCACGTACACGCGCCTCCTACGATTCGCGCTTGATGTGCCGTGGTTTATCCGGAACCTTAAGATCCTCTACGAATTGAAAATTCCATCACTCACCGATTTTGCCACGGAATTGGCAACCAAACTACATGCATCCTTTGAGGATCACTCTAACCCACTAGATCATGGTATTGCGAACTACAGGACGAAGGGGACCTTGCCTTCTAGCACGTATGTAATTTGGTTGTAAATTCCCCACCATTACCAGATCGTCTTAGAGGTTCCACCTGGCAGATGAACAAGAAAGTGTTTTTAGCTCAGTGGGTCATTCCTGCTTTCTGGCGTGACGCACTAATATCAAGCGGTGATAGGAATCCAGCTTTAGGTCAAAACCGACACTCACATGACATCTGTTCCGCATAGTGTAACCTGGTACACAAATACCGACAATATAGATGCTGGAAGTAGATAGTGTATCCTGTAGATTTTCACTCCTCGTTAAATAACCAAAGAAGAGTTATATTTAGTCTAGGGCAGAAGTTTCCAAACTTTTTAAAGCTGCACCTGTTGAAGTTAAAAAATTAAAGATTCGCGTTTATTCGTGTATTATAGTGATGTTACTATGCGCAATAATTGTATAAGCAAGAACAATAATTGTATAAACGAATATATTGTATTATTGAATGAAATATTAAACCTCCTATAAACTATGTGTATATCTTCTAACAAACCTACTTACTACTGATTTTCATAGACTTGACATCTGCCCAAAAGTCAAACAACCAAACAGCTTAAACCACTGAAATGAATTCGGACATGCAGAAGCTTTTATCGCCGTGTTTCCAGTGCGCTTGTTAGGCCCAGTTAGACGTAATAATTGTGTAATCAAAGTAGACATTTTCCATTCCAATCTTCTTCGCCCGCCGCCACTGCTACTCATGGTAGTCATGCTACTCCTGCTATCCGTGTGGCGTATTTGTTTAGCACGCCGCCATTCCCCGTCAACCCCCTTTGGAGTTGCGTCGTGTTTCGCGTTTTAAACTTGCTGCCGCCGCCACCGCACTCGCCTGCCTTTAACAAAGTGAACGTCGGATCGTATCATATTCGATGGCATTGAGCGCAATGAATTGCCCACGACGGCAGCGCGCCGTAAATTAATTACCCCACTATAGGGTAACAATCCCTGTCGCTGTCGCAGCCGCCAGCCATTGACTGCCACTTCAGTCTTATCATCTTGCTGCGGGAAATGCACGACAATAATGCAATTTATATTCGTGGATACTTAGTAGTAATTTGTTTCAATGAATATATTTTTTATGTTCAATGTAAATTTTACTGACAAGTCGTTTTTATGGATATATTGATAATATATTTCGTGCAAAGGTCAGAATTTTGGAATCGTTAATGACGCTTGTATACGATTCATTATCATGAATGCTGCTAAATTCAAAACTCATTTTGACCATTCTCATTCTTATCACCAACATTACTTCACGTGTGACTATGTTGTGATTGAGGTATGTATGTGTGAAAGTGTGGGTGTTGCTTTGTTGAATTTTTATAATAATTCACCTGTTGGTTTGGGGAATCGAACGCCGTCCACTTTAATGGTAGGTGCTAATCTAGTCTGCTCAGGTTTAATATATTATAAGGAGCGAAATATTGAGAATTAGATGGATTTCCAAAACCCTTTCCTTGACTGCTCAAACGGTTTCATCTGTTGTTGACGTGCTTGTCATTGGCCTCTTCGCAGTTATCTTTGAGGATACTATTTGTTGCCAATTTCTTTATGCCTCTTTTGGCGGATCTATCGTTTGATAAGCAAGAAAACGCTGAGCACGCAAAACACCTCCAACAGTCATGCCTCTCACAAACAATCTAATCGTAATACATACTTGAAATTATACATATATTTTCGTGAGTGTACCAATTCTGCTAATCAAAAGTAAATCGAATGTGTTGTCCATCAAATTTCTAAAGCCGCTGTTCTTTAGGCTCTCTCCTCTTGTATAGGAGTCCAAAAATTAACATTTTGCATGTTTTCATATTTGATCTATTTGTTTATTTTTTAACAAGCTTATTCAATAGTATAAAACTAACACATGTGAACAAATTATTAGGAGAAGCCTGTAATAATACATTAGTTCACCTCTGTTCTAAACGTTGTGCATCTTCTCTTATGAAGGATTTCTAACTGCAATATAACTGAAGAGATGTTCATAAATAGGTACTTACATAATGTAGGGTCTTGAAGACAAGTCGTGTAAAATTCTCTAATTTACATTTTAGCGATTCTCTTTAGTTGTGTCTTTTAATCATCTGTACTTAATTTGAACATCATATAATATGCAATTTCACATAAATCCTGAAATTACAAATTATCCTAATTATAAAATGTATTTGCTTCCAATTGCAGAGGTGAACTTCTGGCTGTTTATAAATAAATTCGTACGTACATAGCGGTGATTACGAATAAAATAATTTACTGCATTGTATAATCAAGGTTTACTCAATACCGAAATTTGAAAGATAATACCAATGAGACCTTACTTGCCTAAATTAAATAATTTATCGATTGTATAGCCTTTGTCAACGTCTTCCGAACACGTTAGTTTTGACCCCACCTGATTGGGTCTCACCGTTCGTGGATTAGCATATGTGTGTTTTACTGGGATGAGTTGCAAGCCCATCGCCCAACTCTCCTCCTTATTCAGGACTTGGGAAAGTGTGGAGTGCGAGATCTTATTTATACTAATACAGGAAATCAAATCCGGAACCATCTTGTCTAAACTAACTTGTAAAAAATAAGGTCACATTTTCAAAAAAGACATTAATATACTAGCCCACTTGAGTACCTTAGATGGTAAATCACTTTTGTGAATTCATACCTGATGTGAGAAGACAACACAGCTCTCCATTTTAAACTTTAAATAAAGAACTTTACAGACATTCTACTCACAATCAGCTCTCACTCACCACTTATCATACACTCTATCTACAATCTAAAAAATTCTATATTAAATTTGTACTCTTGCTTCGCCCTACCATGCAGGCGAATGGGGTTCGATTCTCCGTGGCCACCTATTGGTGTGAATTCATTAATTCGTACTTACATCACACAATGTAACAATCACTACACGACAAACAACATATAAACAACAACAACAAAAATTCAGCAATAAGTCCCCGGACTAATATAGTTACTTTGCACCTTAGCAAAAAATATATATGTGATACAAATCAGAATAAGATAGGCGAAAAAAATACAACATTTTGATTAAATCTCAAAATATTTGATAGAACTGATCGAAATATCGAAAAATTGCAATTTAATCTCCATCTCGGCAAGAGTAATAATGTTTTAATATCCAGGTGAAACCTGTTCAAATCGGCGTTATTAAAACGCGCTGGTAAATGCGCGGTGTGCGCAGCGCGTGAATCGCGTTTTCCCATTTTCGATGATTTCGATTTCCAATCTGACTCCTGCTGCCTGCCGGCTTTATTCGCCTACGCACGAAATGTTGTTTGCATAGGGTCACTTGATATTTTCCGCCGACGTGATTTGAAAGCCTTCCAACGGCCGCCCGCGGGATGGTCCACGACCGCAGCGAGCGAATATTCAAATACGAATTCGCCATCGCTACATATTTGAATAACTCGTGGATGTATATTTGCTCGCGGGCGCAAAACGCACCCCACGGCGTGGCGTCTCCCTGCCTTTCAATTCCGTGCTCCATCCGCCTCGAACCATGCCCCAAAACTCTTAAAAACAGAAAACTATTAGCATTACGCTTTTACAAGACACGCCAGGACGAATTTCGTCGTTCCACACGCTTTCTTAATATTTATTCCCTCGAAATACGCCCCGACAGACGCCCGGATTTCCACACGTTTTTCGATTTCCCGTCCGCAGAGGACTTGTTTATCCATTTTCCAATAGTGTGTCGTCCGTCCACCCCGCCGTCCAGATTCCACACCAATACAAACATTTCACCGGCATAACGCATACAACCTTCCAGGCTATGCTCACCCGATATAATATTCTTGTGTGGCTATCTTTTTTGCTCGCCAGCTTGCGTCTCACCAGACACGTTTTCTTGCACTTGCTTTGCACGCCGTCATCGCCAACTCCTTTGGGGAGTATTTTCAGTCTGCAAACAACAACAGCAAAACGCCTTACAATGTTGCCATGCTTGTTTTGTCCTCAGAGTCAGCAAACTTGTAAATAAACGCTTTTTGTGGCAAAACCACTTTTTCCGTAATTATTTTCAGTTTGGGTTTTGGCTCGCCACGTAATACGCTACAAGAGTTGTTAATTAAATATGGACCGGCCGCACTATGTAGCTGGGGCTTCGCACTAGTTTTCTGCATAATTATTGCCTGTTGACGATTAATGCGCCCTGCTTGGCGAAATTCGCAATGTCAGCCGCACCGTTGCATAACTGAATTTTCGTTACAAACTTTGATTGAATTTTAAAACTTCGATTTCGCTGGAAACAGTACGTGAAATTTCGGTGCATTCTTGCATCGCTTGTATATTTATTAGGAATTAACTTAATTGCGTTTTATTCAGGCTTTTATATCTGGTTTAATAATGTCCATTTATTTTGGGAAACCATGCTTGAAAAAGTCTATTTAGTACTTCATAATTTTCAATTTCAATTTTTCATATTTTTAGGCAATCAAAATAATTTAAATGGGGTTGAATACACGTAAATCTCATTAACGAACCTATTAATTATTATTTCCAGGAATTATATTTCAATCAAATTTGTTATTGACAAAATGATATAGTGTCTCTCCTAACAAGACCTTTATCAAAAATGAACCTAAATATAGATATAAAAACATAATAGCTCCGGCGGAGGCAAAAGTTCTCCGAAAAACAGCAAACTCATATATCAGGAATGAATACGTTAATGAAGTTATCAACGAATGGATACCACTGCGAAGAGATATAAGCCAAGAACATATCGAAACAATTCAATATGATAAACTCGTTCAAATATCTATTACCACGAGAAAAGTAAAGTTTATAATGACCACGTCCTAGGTGGAGTGAAAAGGTTAAGCGTAATGAAGAAATGCAGGTAGGAATAAAGAAGAATATCAGTGTTTGTTACAAGTTTATCAAAAGTCTCATCTGTCAAACAAGTTCATTAAAGCAAGTAAAAGCCGAAAAAGTCAAAACTAAAATGCACAAAGTTCTGCTTCTTAAGAGAGGATAAACGTAATGAAATAAAGTCACATCCACATGATTTGTCTACGGACGAGTGAGCAGCCGCAGGGAGTTCAGCACATCTGTATTATTACTGTGCCGCCGTTGTAATGCGCGCAATCCGCGCCGCGTCGGCAAACTTATCAAAACTTGTCCGCGCAGTGCAGCGCCGCACCGCCCCCAACGACGACGGAGTATCTTGAATTATATCCCAAATTAAGTATGATTTATAGTATGAATAATGCACAATTGCGGAATGTCGGCGCGCATCCGCCTCCATCATTCGCGGCCGCGTTCCGCCCGAGACACGGGCGCATAATGATCACGCCAGCACCACCACCGCCGTGCCGAAGGAGCCACCCGGCATCCGGTTACAACCGCCGCGCCGTCGGCGACGAAAGTCACCCGCGATGCTTGTAAATTGTCGGCAACAAGCATGTTTACATTGTTTGCACGCGATTGTGATATGCGCAATGTCATGTTGGATAATTGTGATTACGACTTGACTAACTAATTCGCTGAACAATCGCACCCCGGCGCACAAGTGCTTTCCCATTGCCACCCTTCGTCTTCACATATAATCTTGCATTTGCTCATTCAGGTCGTGCGATGATGAGCGGGCGGAAAGAAACCACAAACAAGTTTCAAGACTTGGCCGCCCCCAAGACTTGCGACTATTGTTACCTGTTGGAGTGCTGGATTGCTGGAATTGGAGGGTAGTTTTAGAAAGTTTGCTATTGCAACGTATAAGCGCCCCACTCACAATTTCCCTCTTTCGTGCCGTCGACTTTGCTGAAACGTGGTTGCGAAAGTGATGAAGTGTGCGTGCCTGCGCTATTAAGTAATGTTGTATGGGCCGAACCGTTTACAGTGGCGTGCCCCAGATCGATATAATTAATACTGCGTATTGAGATAGCTTCAGGGCTGGGAAATTACCGTTTTTAAAGTTTGCAATTTGCTTGCAAATTGCGGGTCGTGTAGAATGTTTTTGTTCGCTCTAAGCTCGGTCGGAAATGCGGTGCGAAGAAGGCGGCCGCAGTTCATGGCAGTAATTTATAGGATGTTGTTGTGATTTTATATAGGATTTTATTACCTAAGTGGAGTAATACCCTTTATGATCATAAAATCTGCATTAATTTTAATTTTTCTTCGGTATATTTTCATCATTAAATTATGTATTCATGCGGAATTTAATTATCATTGTCTATCTAGAATATGCGGTATAAAGTCATAAACAGATAAAAATGGAAAACATAATGAAACAAAAGCACTATATGACTAATATAAATCACATCTACAATGATGTTTCGTCATGAATCCGCATATGCCAATCCATAAGAAACGCAGTGAATATGGAATTCTATCAAACATTTCTACTAAGAACTGATTTGTATTCGGCCATTACCTTATGATACGGGTTTTATCGTACGCAACATCATTTATCATATGCAACATCTCATGGCAACGAGTTGTTTGAGCATCACTGATATCGTTCCTTAGGATCAAGATGATCAACTTACCACATCTTTGCAGGGAAATAGAGCCGGCTTTCGACTGTCGGAAAAATGCAATGTAATAAACGAAATTAAGATATAAAATTATGATATAAAATGTAGAAGTTGTTCTTCCAAAGTTGCTAGGTAAAACATTGTATTGACACCTCCGTGAAAAAAAACAGAAGTTCAAAATACTCAACCCAAATTTTTAATGGTAGGTTTTGGAAAATATATTATATTGAATTTCGCAATTTAATGTGAAGTTTAAATTACATATTTGAGAGCAAATGAGTTTCCTAGCTCATTCACACAACTACTACCATACAGTCTTATTTGAACGACCCAA
>WSZQ02068030.1:0-25159 GCA_019419845.2 Weissflogia rhopalogaster
ATACGCTTTCTTGGCAGTTATTTTTATTTTAACCCTTAGAGTCTTTTAAATTTAAGATTGTCTCACACGATTACCTGAGGTGCAAGCGTTGTGCAATCCCGGGGAGACTCGGGTATATTGAGTGAGTTTTTTAACAATGAAAACAGTGTTAACAAAGTTTTTATGTGTGAAAACTTCAAATACCTCTAGAAAATACCTGTAGAAATTAGCTTTCCAAAAAAATGTAGGTAATCAAAATTTAATCATTCTATGGGAAAAATGTTTGTGGAATATTCAGCACCCACCCCTCTCTTGGGAAGAGAAGGGTAATGAAATATTAAATAGGTACCGAATGAATATTACGTATTCAAATTGTACAACTAAAAGTATGTATAATTTGTTTGAAACATTTTTCTTAGCTTCTTTAATTTTATGAATTTATTTCGCATTGCTCGTGCTGACATTTTTTTCTAGGCGTAGTACATATTTTATTATTACGATGTACCGAGCATTGAAAAACAGTGACGCCACTTTGTTGAGTATCGAGATTTGCAGTGAGTATTAATTTGTATAAGGAGTCGGAAAAGCACAATGTCACGAAAAAAAGGTCAAATCTAAAAAGTGCCTTTAACCGTGAATGAAACACATAAGTCACGTGATGTACGTCGGCGGCTATTAGGTTCGCCACTACAACACGTGAAAAATAATTATAACATTTTAAATTGTTAACCTTTATAAAAATTAGAACTCTACAAGTTGTTATTTTTTATTGCATATTATGTTAACTTGAATTTTACTCTACCCCCAATAATATCCTTACTTTCACTTACACCAAGGTATTTACTATATATGACACTGACATTCTGATTAAAAAAGTGTTTTGGTTAGCCAATTACCTTAATTGCGTTACAATTCATTTCATTACTAATCCCACGTAAACCAAAATATTTCTTCATTCCATATTGTGATACTCTTGCATTATTGTGCTACTGAAATGATAGGCATAACCATTCCGTGCGAATTAATTAATATCCCAACTCATCGAAACACAGGACGCGTGCGTGTCGTGCGGTAGGGTGTTGTTAATCCAATCCACTTCAACCACACGTCCGTCCAGGTCATTCATGATTATCTCCATGCGTTACACGTTTAATTGCTGAAAACAAGCGAAAATCGACGTGGAGGTGGAGGCACCTGTGCCGAAATAATATTCACGTTTCTAACATTTTTGTATTCATTTTGATTCAGTCATAACCAATTCCAATTAACACCACAATCCTAACATTTTTATTACAAGTCTGCGTTTGTTATTTCAATAAATAAACTCAAAATGTTGCTCTTTATTGATCTCTTCGAGAATACACCATGCAACATCTTGAAAGTAAATAAACTTGCAAGGAAATATGTAAAGTAAAACAAGACGGGAAAATTAAGTTAGCCACAAGTTAATAGTAAACAACATTTAAAGTTATTCTTTCAAAATCACAATAATAATAATAATGTCAAAAGTATGATTTGTATCAAGTTTAAAGTTTGGTAGTTTCAACGAAAGCATGTACATATGTATATGCTTAACCATTGCGAAAAGAGGAAGAAATATTCCGAGTCATCCACACAGACATTTTTCAAAACCTTAGAAAACGCGCAATGTTGAAAACACTTGTGTAAGTGTAACGCAGACGAGCGTGTCGTATTATATTATTTCACGAAGGTGCTTCCTGTCGTCGCGCAGCATGTAGAAGAAGTGATAAGGTGTAAAAAAGGCCTAAGGGATGCTGTTACTCAAGTTACAGCCGTTCTACACGCCATCACCATAAAAACTGCCTCACAAAAACGTATAGAAAATATAAAACCAACAATTTTATGAATATTTTAATGCATGTTCCATGTAATAACATACAAAAAATCCGTCGAAGGAATAATTACGGCATTTTTGGCAGTCGGTAAATTTCACACATTCTGCGCACAGCGCATTGACTTTAAAATATGATTCAAAACGCCGCCGATATTTCTTTGCTTCATCCTTCCTCTCGACATAACTCGTATATTACTGCTACCCACCGCGCACACTTATACACTTCGAGGGGGTATGCTGGGTTGCCTATATTCGAGTAGCGCATACTAACACCGCCCACTTCAGGCTGTCGCAGGGCCGCGGGAGAAATGAAACATTGCTGGAAGTGAACAGCGAAAAGGAGTGGAAAACCTTTCGCATTCTAAGCATGACAGTCGACGCCTAACTTGCGGTATTAATAATCTTTGCGGGTTTCCAACACAACCATTCCACCCCCTGCCGACACAAATACATCTGTGCATGTAGCCGCGTAGACAAAGACAGCGGCTGGAATAATTTTCTTTGAATGGATTTGTTTAATATTCAAGCTAGTGTGTGTTTCTTCCAGTGTGTGTGTGTGTGTGTATCCAGTGTGTTTCTAAATAAATGTGTGTGTTGGTGTGGGCGGGCGACAGTGAGGAGAAAAGTCGGCATTAAGCATTAAGTCTTTAGTCCTTGTCACTTTCAACCGCAGGAAGCAAAGTCACAGCAGACGAAACTAAATTTCCACCGATTGAAGTAAATTAAAGTGAAACCAAGTGAGCGCCGGAATTTCGGCGGTGGGCGAGTCAACGGGGGACTGGGTGGGAAAAGCTAAGCGGGAAGAAGGCAAACCCACAAATGTCTCTAATGTATGCAAACGCAGATCTAACAGGGAACAATTTAGTTATCACTCGTGAAATATGTTTTAATTAAGAGTTTGCTTGACTTCGGGGGAAGAGAGAAGTTCGCTGGATAACCGCAGCGATGAGGAAGAAGGAATACATTCAGGAGTTTCGGAATACTTCGTCTTCGTGAAAATCAACTTTAAATGTTAAATTTTACTATATTGTAACTTTTATGTATGGTTTCTTGCGAATGAAGTTTGTAAATGACTGAATAACATGTTGTCTGAATGATAAAGGAACAAAATGCAATAAGAATAAAATAGCATTTAAAAGAGTTGTGAACACTAAAGTTATATAGTTATAGTTTGTGCTTTGGTCGTGAGTAACTTTTGTAGTTAACGATTTGGTAAAAAATTGAAAAATGGTGTTTCGGGATTATTTATAAATACATAGATATTTCCAATTTGTTCAAAACAGCGCACATTGGTCAAAAGCCACTGTATTGCACCACAATCATTCACGTTACAAGTGCTCGTATCGCACTTTTGAGGAGCAATTTTAGTTTAGATTTTGAATCATTAAATGTCAATCTATCAAGCTGAAACATAGAACAAAATGTTTCTCATATCTTCTACTTTCTCCTGGTATTAAAATTATTTCCTATCTACATAACTCTTTTATATCGCTTTTGAAATATCGCATGTTATATAAATTCGAATCTCAACTTCAATAGGGATTTTTCATCCTTATTCCCATTTTCACGTACTTCAATGTGACATAAATAGTATCTATTAGATTCAGTGGTGCTCTCATTTATATCCGGTTTTATAACAGAGTATATGATGTTCGCTTATGTTACCAATCAGCAATCATAGTTTTCATATCTACCTCATATGAGATAAACTAAACATTTTTCCATTGTTGACCCTACATTGTAATAATAAAATATTTACAAAACTCCCTAAAATACACTAACGAATCATCAATACACTATCACCCCTAGTTCACCATACTTTCTTCGGGCTTATTATTGAAGTTTCAATCTCTATCAGTGACCACTAATTATTTATGTAATAATGAAATTATTAGAACAAATTAAGTTGTTATTGTTTACTGATTATAGTAACACCTCGTCGAAGTGATGGGGTAGAATGGGTCATGTGTCACTTATAGTGATGAGTCGGTAGTGTATTATAGTGAGTTTCATAATTATTTTAGTATTGCAGTGAAGGGTTGACAAGGGTTGTCTCATATCTAACAGATCTGAAGTCTATAGTTGTTGAATGGTATGAAATAATACGAGAAAATCGTGTACACTGCTAGTAAACCTGATAAAATGGTAGGCCCACACATTTGAATAGAAAACTATTTATGATATTGAATAATGCTTGACAGATAAGGGTGAAAAATCCCCATTGAAGTTGAAATTCGAATTGCATAAAACGGCATATTTTAACAGCAATATAAAAGAGTTTTATCTTGATGGGATTGAAATAATTTTGATACCATGAGAAAGTTTTGATAGCTTGATATTTAGTAACCAAATAACAGTTAGTGGATATATGTTGTTGTTGTCAAACGGCGATTTTGGGCACGCGCTGTTAGTGACGCTGTCGTTCCAAAGTCTTCTGAATGCATAAATTATAATAAAAGAAGGCCATGACGTCGTGCGTTGATACATTTCATTAGTTGCTTGTCGAATGGAGCTAACAAATTTAAGTAATGTTTTCTAAAGCATTCGGCAAACTCGCCTTTCGGTGCATACATACGAGAAAATATGTTTAATGAATTTGCACTGAACTTCTTATTCTATTGATCATAAGAACATCGACAACAAAACATGTTTATGTAATAAAACAACTATCATATGCATTCTTATGTCACTCACATTCCTGTTGCACTCAATGAGCGCGACAGCGTTCCCTGGTATTAAAGTAGAAATCGTTCTAATATATTAAATATTTTTAAATAAACGAATAAAATTATGTTATAGCATTATGATAATAACAGTTATCAATTTAAATATGTTTGCTACAAAATGCTACTTTTGTGTATTTTATATGATTTGCTCAAACATTTTTTTGAAAATAGGTTGCTCCCTCCAAGTTTTCGCCACGCATGCAAACGTATTAAATTTGATAGCGATGAGAGCGGACACCTGCCGCCTTCTACCAGCAGGAAGGCGCTTTAATACCAAACTAACGCCTACAAGTTGAGCATGTACTCCCACACTCATCTCGAAGAGAAGAAGCTGTCGACACGCATCAGCGTCGACGTCTAACAGTGAGTAAAAGGAAAACCAATACCGAAAAAATACAATTTCCATCACATCGAAAAAAATACGCCACCAAATATTCAAATATGCATTTTCAACTTGTTCATCTTTATTCAAAATATCTCCATAATTCATCGACCGAGTTAGTTGCACTTCTTTCATCACGGAAACTTTGGATTTACAGAGCAATTTGCGCCGTTCGCCGCGGGCTGCAGACCATTTCGGGGATGCGAATTAATTGACCCTAAAGTGAAACTATAGCGACAACGTGTGCATATTCAATTAGTTGATAACAATTTCAAGTTTGGAGGGGCTCAATCGTGCACGACCGACAGGCGGTATGCCGAATACCCATCAGCAAACTGGCCCGACAAACGCGCTGAGTCAATTTATGCGCTGCGCTGGCCGGCGATAAAGGTTTGATCTAATTATCATAGATTGATAACTGATAGCTGGGCGACGTGACTGCATTGTGTGACAGTGCATTTTCGACTCTACGTATTCAGGGTTGACACAGGTTACAAACGTAATAACACAAACTAACGTTGATTGAATTTTTATGAATGACATAAAAGTTTAATGGGAAGAGAAACCATTTTTTCAGCCTATTCTTAGTATGATAAGGCTAAAATATGAAAGTTATTGTTGATATTCTCTCGTAAAAAAAACACTTTTACACATTCTATATGATACTTTATTATTTTAGTATAGTTGATGGAGTCTTTTGTCGGTTGTTGATAAAACATGTTTATAATAGTCAGAAATGTAAAGTCACTTAATGCTTTAATTGTTTTTTTATTTTTATTTTAAATTTCTTTCAATTCTTATTTCGTCTATGCGGCATCATCACGTTTATGCGTTCATTTCTATCAACCCTATTTGCAAATATTTTCATGGACAACTTTGAACAGAATATATTTAACTCCGATCTGTCCACAAACAAGAATATCATTAAATAATTTAAATACGTAGATGATGTTTTTTTGCATATGGTCAGGGACAAATAGACAACTAGACAATTTCTTTGTTTACATTAATTCTTTAGATTCCAACATAAAATTTACAATAGAAAAGAGAATTCTCCCATTAATTTCCTGGACATCACAATTAAACGCATCTGAAATAAATCAGATTTCTCGATTTTTAAACGAAACTACAACTATAGATAGAATTATGCCTTTTGATTCTTTTTTTATCAACACCTTAACACGCACTTCGATACCAATTTTTGAATAAATACTGCTTTGTAAAGTTCAAATAAATAAGTAAAACACAATAAGTGACTTAACGTTTCAACTTTATTATTTTATCTGCAATGTTAAATTATCTTAAGGGCTGTTTTCCTTCATTAAAGCCATTTTCTAAAATTTCATAAAATTACTATTACAATGAAAATCACCAAATGCATTCGAAATTATTACAGATTTTGTACCTGTTCGAGTTTTCCCAACACGAATTTGCACCGCACACACGTACTTACTTTATTTAGTGCGGTTGTACGCGCATTTGCGGATTGTAATTTCTAATTAGCGAAGTAGAACAAATGTTTCGCAACCGCCTCTAGGGTGTAATTATTTAATTAATGCACAAGAGAGGGCATTATTTATGTTCACAGACGCAGTAGAAGCGAAGCGGTGCGGCGTGCGTTTGTTTGGTACATGCGTTGATACATAATACTCATATGTGGCGGCAATGGTAGAGACGACGTCGGTAAACTCAAAAACACAAAATGGCGGCTATAACAACGTAGGTAAAAGCAACTTGAGAGAACTGCAAATATTGTACTCTGAACCTTAATACCTAAATGCACATGGTTGTCTTTCATATTCCTATACAAGGCTCTATAACAGACAACTGAAATGGTTAAAATCGCAAACATTTAATGACAAACGCATGTGGGCATAACCGGGCAGAAGTCTAATGATCATTTTGTAATATTAGAATACCTAAATGTGATTTGTGCGAATGTTAAGCGAGAAATTCATTAAACTTGTGCTCACGTCGCAATTTCCGCTTTGCAAACTTAGCATTTCTCTTTCATGGTGGCACCCACACGACACGGTAAAGTTCGCGCGAATATGTGGCTTCTAAAGATCGAAAGTGAATCAATTCCAATGCGATCAATTCGTCGAAATTGAATTCGCCACAAACGAAACAATGCATACCGAAATAAGCAAACTTTGCGCAGGCTTATCAGCGTCAAATTGTGTATAATCGTGTAATTTAACTTTAGCGACATCTTACGGTTAATTTCATTAATACAGGGTATTCGTTTCAAATTTATGGCGTGCCCTGTTAATTTTGACATGAACGAGCATGGACGATTCTAATAGGACCGTAGTTAGCCCTTGCGTTGTCCGGCAAGACAAGCACGCATTCGGATAATCATGCGCTTGCGTGAGTTTGGTGTCGTTTTTGCCGGCGTGTGTTAAACACAAGCTCTTGAGGCTCACCACAGCTAAATCTCGCATCCACGTTAGACAGACTGTCCGGCCAGACAAATAGACATCTAACAATGGTTTTTAAGTCTTCCGTTATAAGTGTCATCAGAACACATTTTCTTTCAAGATTTATAGCGCTTAGTCACCTAAGTTTATATAAAGAAAACTTACCTTCAAAGACGACAAGTGTAGCCTCCGAACTGACAGCATCCCCAACACCATTCTCAGCAACACATTCATAGGTGGCGTCATCTCTCGATGCCTTCACCGGTTCTATCCTAAGAACAGCACTGCCATCGGGAAAAGTGCGCACTTGATATCTTGATTGCGTTCCTGCAACAACAATAAAATCAAAAATTAATTGTTTTACTAATGGTTTTTTGATAGCATTTAAATCTACCTCTTGCGTCTCATAATATTTACCATCCCCCTTCCCCAGCCCTCCGTACAACTGGGAGATTTTATTACCAACACGCAGCCGCCCCGATTGCCTTCCAAAGGTGAAAGATATTTATCAATACATAAATTCTATTCTGTTTGCAAACCTGCTCAACAATCTAGAGCAGTTTTATCAAGCCGTATGGGTGTTTAACCTATAGATAGGAGTTTGTTGAACATATGGTATATTGATGGCAACATGATTCTTTCAGTCTTTCAGACGATTGGCAGGCCAACGCTGCAAACCTTCCAATAATGCTCTTTTATATCAACATAAATCATCGCGGGCCGTAGAAAGCTTGGCGCACCAGGGAAGATACATTATCGCCGGCGTTCTAATATTCTGATATCTATCGCAATCCCAGGAGGCGGGCAATGGCAGCAGCAGCGCGAGCGCGATGTTTACATGAGTGTGAGCGGGCTGCTGTAGTGATATGGAAATTTTGTGGCAATATTAGTTTTTCGCATGTATGCACTCGTCACGTATAAAACAACATAAACTATACGAAATTTGAATATTTTCCGAAATTCAAAACCGATTTATTCGCAAGATATACCTAGTAATAAGAAAGACGCACTAACATTGTTTTCTTTTCTGTACGAACAACATTGTTCGTTACCAATTTCTGCGATATGTTATAACAAAAAACATGAATTACTCTGAATTATTTTTTATGAACTACTCTGCATAGTTGACACTAATTCAATTAATATTTTACATTGACATGATAAATCAATTAACAAACTCATAAAATAATTTGCACACAATTTAATCTATGTAGTTTAATGTTGAAGATTTATTTTTGTGATGATTTGCGTTGACTGAAATTATTAACTAATATAATTAAATTTCTATATATTGGGTCAGATTAGAACTTCTGCAAATCATATTAGAATTAATACTGTTAATAATGGAAGGCTATAGTTCTGAAATGTCAGCTAATCATTGTGTCAATAATACATAATCTAATAGTACATAATCTTAATATTTAAACAGAAATTAAATTGAATATAATAATTAAATTTTAATAAGCAATATACCAATCATATAATTTCTTTTACGTGGACCAAAATTATGTATATACTAAGTTGACTGTGAATATCATAAGTAATATTCAATCAAAGGATACGATTACATATTGAGTTGTTATGCGCAAAAGCTGTTTATTGTTTATACTTCTGATTGTAAAATCTTCATTGTTTTCATGTATAGTCACGTGACTTAAAGAATAATTCCCTAAAGTATATATTTTACCCAAAGCAAATGATTAATATATAAATATATACTTGTTCAAAACTATTGTAATAAAATTATAGTATCAAGTTCTGGGTAAAACAAACGAAATACATTTTGCCAATGTTCAAACCATATCCATATCTTCTGATCTATCAACATGTATCAAATGTTACACTATCTTATCAGGTACGTTTTTTTATTTTCTTCTTCCAAATGACACACCCTGGAGACAAAATGAAACTAATGAAAAATTGGATTTTCCAGTGTTTGTCACGGTATACCATCATGGTATATCCTTGCATTTTTTTCATGGTCAGTACTTGTATAAATATTGATTACATAAAACAATCCTGTGGAAGCTATCAAGCATATGTTAACTAGAAAATGTAGCAAATAAAATAGTCATAGACAAATCGCATCACCTCGTATTTATTTCAATGACAATGCTTTGTATTTATATATCATCAGATATATCATGACAGACATTGCAAAATTCAAATTTTCTCGAGGTTCCGGTGATATCCGGTAGAAGCCATCTAGCACACGCAAACTAGAAAACTTAATAAGATAGTGCCTAAGTCAAGTTACCTCACGTTTCATTTTTAATTGACAGTGTTTGTTTATACAAATCATAAAATATATCATAACAGTCTCTGGAAAATTCAAATTTTCATGAGGTTCTGGTTATCTCCGATGAAGCCATATAGGAAACGAAAACCAGGAAATGTACTTAATAAGATGCGTGGTCATAATCAAGTTGCATCTCCTTGCTTTGTTTCGACAGTATTGTGTTTACATAAAACATAAGATATGTCTGTGGCGGCAATCCATTACCGCACAAACAATATTAGGATCAACAAACCACAATCACAATCAACATCAATCAACTGTACGTAATCAACATCCGCCGAGACTAAACATCGAAAATGCTGACATCTCAAAGTCGACACGGCGCAGCGTGATCGCGACCACGTGTTCTGCTGTGACGAACTAAAGAAATGGTCGTGTCAGCATTTTCACCTGCTATATATATAGTCGACATTTCGTCATCACATTCATTCAGTCACTCAATCAGCTCGACACCGAAGATCGTCACCGAAGTCTACCAACAGCAAGCCTGACTAGACTTTGCTAAAAAACGTCGTTCAAATTTTCAATATTCATCAATTAATTGTTTTAAAACATGATGAATAGTGATATATTAGCACAGCTACCATATTCGGGGATCACCTGAACATCTTAATGATATATTTTTTGCATTGCTAGGTGTAAAATCGCGACTTCCTAGAGACACGACTTCCGAACATTGTTTTCCGGAATCTGTTCTTCATTTTCCAGATGAATTCATATATACAAAAGAAATATTTATTAATTTATACATCGAAAATATTAGCATGATTCAAATATAAAAAAAATATAAAATTTCTACGTTATTAAATGCTATGACATGTAATAGAATAAATTAATTTTCATTGTTCTACACAAATACCTATTGCAATATATATTTTAATTATATTCTTTTGACACGAAAATTGCAAATCTGTTCGATTCATACAACCGCATTAATAATCCTACAAAAAGCAATAAATTACAGATTTTGCATTATTGTCAGTTCAACGTTTGCCTAGTCTTATTTCATACTTACACATACAAGTTAGGCACATTAAACAAATACAATTTGTTAGAACAAGTTATGAAACATGTATAATCAATTTACAACACGAAATCTTTTACTGACTCTTACACTGGGAATTGACGTGTTCATCATTGCTCTCATTGACACTGTCATAACAACAAATTACATTTATAGATCTCTTTATATAAAGGAATAAAAAGAAAGGCACGTCCTTGGGGATGTAAAACGCTATGCACAAGCAAATTTATCTTTATCTCCGACGCGTGCCGTCAATAAAGTTGATTGAACGAGTGATGTGTCCCTGGTCTACCTCCCCCGTCGCGCCGCTTCTCGCAAACAACCAAACAGAAAACACAACAAACGCGATAATAACATTGGCAAAGCAAATGTTATTAGAACGAAATTTAATGTCAATTTACGTGAGTGTTTCGTTACGCTCAAACGGCGCCCATCCTGTTCGCCCTTCACCGTCTGCGTCTTCGAATATTATCCTCAATCCCAATAATATTCGCTCGTCTCGGCAAAACACAAACACACACAGACATATACACACAAATAAACAGACGTACAAATATACCCTCAAACCATCTAGCAGAAACGACCAAACCGAAAAACAGGGTTATCAGATATTCTGATAAAATTTAATTTATTCCTGGGAGATTTTCTGGATGAAAGCAACATCGTAAAAATCGCCATAAATCATAGTGTTTTATAACAATTTTTAGTTAAATCATTGCTAAGGTGTGTTTCCAGCATAGGCCACCCAAAACACATCAACGTTTGGTGTGTGTGTGTGTGTGTGTGTGTATTTGGTTGCCTGCAACAACATCTTGCGCAACGCGCTCTCATTACTAATTCATGAACGCTTAGCGCTTTAGAAGGCGTACTTTTGTAGGTGGAAGTATTCGAGGGCGGTGGGTGGGGGCGCCGGGACGGCTTGAGGAGGATATTTGGGAGAGGGCGAAAAGCTGCAACTCGCTGTCGTTATATCGGAAGGAGAGAGGTAACGGTGAGTTTGCCGCGAGTGCCGCCTCTACTTTACGACACCATCGGCGGCACCTTCGCAAAGTCTTATCGCATCACATTGCACAGCATACACAAGTGTAGGTAAACACACACGGGGAAGATCATTACACCCGAGTGTTCGTGTGCGAATTGCACATTCTCAGGATGTGCAAGAGGGATGTTGAGTGTGAGCAACATTGTCATATCTTCTTACGCCTCCACGCAGCACCGATTGTAAATTATTAATGCGAAGTAAAGCGGTTTCAATTTTCCGTCTTGCCATCGTTCTTGCACAACTTTTTTGTTCATTCTATGGATCGTAGAAGAAGTTATAATTAATGGGCTTACAAGAGTCAAAGGTTTGGCTCTAACTTTAAGGAATCACAAAATCAAATACAGGAAAATTATTAATTAATAGAAAGTTATGAATTACTCCACAAAAAGGTTAATTTTTACAAAATTCTGGATTTATATCAAATTTCTATTCAAAAAATGTCAATAGTCCTTGTATATATTCCTTGTAACATCTCTAGAAATGCTTTTAGGATACTGATATTTTTAAACATCTTAATTCTATAGAAGTATTATTGTTCAAGAATTTTTCCTTCATTTTTAGGTCAAACTATGTAACGTTATTCTCAAGTAAACTTATTCCCTTATTTATTCCCACTTATTCACTTAGTTTGATCAAGTTATTACCTAGGTGAAATAATAGATAATTGTGTAATTTCATGAGTGGTTAAACAAACACAATCCACATCCAGGTAAATTGGCGTTTTCTACGTGGTCATTGACCAAAACTATCAGAATAGGGTTTATTGTATGTCCTTTAATTATAATGGCATATTACTGCAGTACTTATTATTGAAATTATTAGGAAAGCAATATGAATGATTAATTATTTGAAAACATATTGTATAAACAATAAAAAGAAATAAAACTGAGGAGATTATGGGGATATATTATAATTAAAAATCAATAGCAGTCCGGTAGAGGATTAATTTTCCAAATGTACATCACGAGTTTATAACTTCCATTCTACGCAACTAGTTTGATTTTCATATATATTTATGAGTCATTAGAGAATTATTGTCCAATAACATTATTTATGCAAGCTTTTCGATTGTTTATTAAAAATTTATTTTGATCTAATAATCTTCTAAATGGAAATCATGTTTTAAATATCTTCTTAATCTTGTGTCAAATGGCAAAATCTCGATGGTAAATTGATTTGGGTATCTCGGGAGATTAGATTATACGGCCAGAAAATTATCTCTCTCAAGGTTACAATATTTCTGGCAAAGTCTTACACTAGCACCAGTTTTTAAATGGGAATCAAGTTTCCACATGAAATTAACATCGTTTGTAGCACATTGAAGAACAAATTCATTGATGTTAAGAAATTGAAGCCAACTCACTATTGAAAATATGAAAATGACAATTCAATAATTCCCATAAACAATTAAAACTCAAAGCAGGAGGTTAGCATGGGGTATCTGAAGCTAGCCCAAGCCAGACTATTTTTTATTATATTTTTGATTTTGTGATATGAATGATTGCCAGTGATTTAACAGTTTCGAGATGTAAAGAAGCAAATGTTACTCCGAACTGTTTTATTCCCGACGCCTACTGCAGTTTCAGTTTTGCTGGGCCTACGGTCTCTCCAGGTCGTAGAATTCATCTATTAATATCCCAATTTATTAATTATTATTAATTAAATATGTCTGAACAACAAATTACAGAGGAAGACTGTGAAACCTGGCAGGAGGGAACAAGAAGGCATAAAATGCTATAGAGCCCGTGAGATGCTGATGATTAATTAATTTTATAAATATTTGTTGATACTATAATTATATATTTTATTATAATAATCTTTTTTGTTAAAAGTCAAACAGGCTTAGAATAAACGAGACTTAAGTTATTAGTTAGTATTTGGAACCTATAGATAGATAATTAGGAAATGCATTAGTATGTTTCATCAAAAAATTAAGATTTTAAATCATAAGTATTATAATTATTATTAACATTAATAAAACGTCAAAGATCTGTAGTTATCTTCCACTTGCATTCTTGTTTACAACAAAGGTGTTTCATTATTTCTTGTGGGTTACTTCGTGAAGTACTTTTTTCAAATAACTCCTTTCATAAATATCAGCATAATTCTATTTTATTAGGTAAACTATCAAGTATGAAGGAAAAAATATATAAAGAACAATCTAAATAAGTTCCAGTCTCAAAAACGGTCTATACATTTTCAATCCTTTTAATTATTTGCGGATTTCGAGGCGCATTCATTTTTATAATTGTTCCTATACACCATACTTGACTTGTTTATCAATTTTCCCTCTTTCGTCTTTAAAAAAATTTAAACAACAGTTTAAGCCAGAGGTTTCGAAAGTGGACCTCCCACTAAACTAGTCCAAGGGGAGACGCGAAAATTGACGAATGGTCGTGAAAGCTCAAAGCAAAGAAGAAAGCGAAAAAGTTTGGTAACCTCTGGTTTAAGGCATGCACACGAAATAGGGGTGCGTGAATTGAATCGGGCTTTCATAGCTGGCTGTATCCTGTGAAAGTTTCAAAATATTTCTCTTAACGTTTTTTTTCAAAATTGCTGATTTGAGAGACTACATATATTAGTTTCAATAGAAACAGAAGATATAGCAAATCTGTGAAGTGTGCACGCGCACGCTGGTTCTTGAATAAATAAACGAATTTGGGCACTTCACGAACCGAATGCACGTGAATTAAGCGGAAAACGACTTCCTGTACACTCTTATAGCAATCGTAACCAATCTGCACTCTACCTGTGAACCTGTGCCAGAACATTTGTCGAGCGCTTCCAGTGGAATTGAAGCTTTAATCAGCTCTACACACCCGGGTATCCAAAAGAGTTAATATTAGACATTTGGGGAAAATCGGCAGAGCAATTTAAATAATATAATATTTATTTTGTTTGATTTACCGAGCATCGAGTGCTGTTGTGCTAATGTAATTAGTCATATTAGAGGCGAACACTATTCACAAGAAGAAGAATTTGCTTTACTATGCATCCCCATCGAATATTTTAATAGATATATAAATCTGTACATGAACTTCCAGTTGTACGAAACACACTGTAAATTCGATGATCCTCCGGGACACTAAGATTATGAGAACATTCACAAAAAACATTTTAATACTTAATTTCGCTAACGGATATCATTATGCATACATTGCCACAAAATACATGATTATATTGCCTAATTACAATACATATTTTATCATATTCTGTGAATTATAATTGGTTTATGCATATTATAAAATACATAAATGATGATGTATTTTATTAAATTGCCGGTGTCGTGGGAGTAATTTCACCTTGCATAAATTTATCGCGGCGATAAATTACCACCCTACGCCTAACCGGTTTTTGTGCATGTTATTTTATTATTTATCGGCGGGAGATATATTAGATGATTTTCGCTAATAACACCGCGCCGCAAAACGCGCACAATAAGCGCAACATTTGTTAGCAAGCACGACACGTAATTAATAAACTTTATAAATTATTTTTATCATTTCAGTGAACGAATTTTACAGCATATTCAAAATATATTAATACAAATAATACCAAGCTAATTAACGTTCGAATATTGCGAACACTCCTATACTATATCGAATTTAATTAACTAAAAGTTGATACTTTTCCACGAGGCGGGTTAAAAAGGCAAACATTTTTCCTGCAGCCTCGCAAAAAGCCAAAAGTAAAGGCATTTAGAGGGAGTAATTTAGTCAAAACGCAGCGAGGGCAGACGGATGCAGACGGAATACTTAATTAATGTTGGTAATTTAATTTAATTGAATCAAGGAGATAAGATAAAAGAAGCACAACTCGGCGCTAGGAATTTCAGAGCGTTTCGTTTTTCGAATTCGGAGACCCTACAAGATGCCGATTTCGAGAACTTCATCATACAATCGTTATCTTTTCCTAATTTAATTTTCGCTAAATGTAAGACGAGGTGCGTGAACGCGAGTGAGTGTGTTTTATCGTTTTAATTAATAGATGTTTGTGCGGAGAGTGGTTGGTTACCTGATACGCGTTTGCCGTTCTTGCGCCACTGGATGTTCGGCGATGGATCACCGCGGGCGGCGCAGTAGAAGGACGCAATGCCGCCTGCCTTGACCTGCATGTTCCGTGGCTTCTTCACGATTTCCGGCGGATCTGTAACACACAAATTCGACGCAAATTAATACAACAATTTGACAAGGATTTTACTCTGACGATCATCATCATCGAGACGACCACGGCATCGAATTAGGCTAATGAATTATGGAAATAATTTCGTTTAACGTCGATTTTCGCAAATTGCATGAAGACAATCTAAATAAACAAGTACTTGAATTTCAAAATCTTGTAAATTATATTACAGGTAATATTTAGGTTGAAATATTCAACATATTTTTTCAATGATCTTGACATTATTTAAGAAGAATATACATCTAGCAGAGTCGATTTATCTTTTACATTTTCTTAAAGTTTGTTGATGTAAGTTGTAATTTCTGTAATGTAAGTTTGATATAAAAACTTCAAATGAATTAATTTATTCATCAATAAATTTTCAAACGTTCGATGCCATAATTTTCAAAGCAGTAACAAAAATATCTCGAGAAACTTTGATTATCTTAAAGTTATTTATGGTTATAATATACATAATTACCTAATCATGGGCATTTTAAGAACGAACTATTCCTTAAAAATCGCTAATTAACTTCAAATGCCTGCCATTTTGTCTAAAATTGATCGGCTATGAAAGAAATTAGATAGTAGTATGTGTTCCAGTAACTTTTCTTGAGGTCGTAAGGGGAGTGTCAGTATTGTCCAATACCCATTTGGCTAACTTTTTTTGGTACTTGTAGTAGATATATAGATATAATTCAGCCCAATTGGAAATTTCAAGTACGCTAATTAAAAAAAACTATCTTTTTTGTTTGATTTTACCGAGCATCAACTGCTATGGTCATTATCTCTATTCAATTCATTTTCAATTTAATTAGCCATATTAGAGGCTATACTATTGATAAGAAGAAGAATTCGCTTTACTATGCATCCCCACCGAGAATCGAGCCCGGGACTCACGGACAGTGGCCATTGACCATACCACTGCGCCACTTGGCTGGACAACAAAACAATCTGTTTGGTTAAAAATATATGAAAAGTTCATAATAGCTGATTATTCCTGTTTGCATTGCTTTAATGCAAATACTCATAGCAGAAGTAACTAAACATTCAAAATATAAATAACGATCTTGTTAATTATATAATTAACAAGATTAATTAGAAATTAGACATGAAAAGAAATCAATTAAGCAGGATTCAAACCCATAATTTTCTGACTGCAACTCAGGGCTACTAACCGGACCAGACTACAAGGTCCAGTCAAATCGGTGTTGAACAATCCTGACCCTCTACATGACAGATGATATTTGATGAAACGCCACTCTTTTTCCGTTTTAATCGTTTTTTGTATCCTTTAGACGACTCTGTCATTTTTTAAAAATAAATAAAATATTAAACAATATTGAAAATATTTTCGAAAGCGTCTACTTTTAGCTAAAAAAAACAATCCACTCTTCTAAATAGTTATCTTCAATAATAACAAAAATACCCATTTCTCCTGCTAGGTCTATATTCTCCTTTTAGTAATTTAGAATGACTTTTTATATGTGATATCAATAATTAACATATTTACTAGATTAATTCTTTATAATTATCTTTATACTAAATTGATGTTCGTATCTGTCTTACAAATATAGGAGTTTACTCATTTCAGTTTTTAATACAAAAAAATAGTTAACAAAATAATAGTGTTTAAAAATACATGAAATAAATATAAACTGTTTAAAATATGCAACGATAATTTTCGCCTCTCGCGCATGAAAAACCACGCTAAATTAACTCAAATTGCGCATGAAAATCTACTATGCCCTCAATAATATTCCGAATAAGTCGGTATAAATATTTTCCATTAGTTTTCCGTCATCCTATACGCACACATCAATTTTGCATTTTCGTTATCTTTAAACTTGCAAAATTATGCACCGATATTTTTTGCCTTTCGTATATGACAATGCCTCATCAATTAACTCTCCAATTTTACCCCAATTTTATAGAAAATTTCCCAAAATCTCAATAATACATTCGGATTAATCCCTATAAATTTTGTACAGTATTCCATCATCCTGTAGATTTATGCCAAATGGTGTATATTTCAACATTTCAACCCAACAATAAACAACCGTTTTGGTTCAGTGATTGCACATATTTTGCGCATCCAACTAAAATACGCCTGATATCATTGCAAATATTTATTAAAATTATGATTAAAATTATCGCCAACATTTCAATCATCTATTTTTAGTACTAATTCACCCGGTTTTCCAACCATATAGTATTTAATTGAGTAATTAATCAACAAAAGAACGCCGACGATAAAAATAAACAAATGATAAATTTGCGTGTGGTTATTTCTCGTTATAATTACGTAGTGAATGGCTGTACCATAAAAAGCAGTAGCAAATGATGAATGAACCTCAAAAATTATTTTCACGTTTCTTTGCCCTGATTATACATTACTTAATTTTGTAATTTTTACAGTCTTTGTATGAAAAGACGTTTAAGGTTGCACGTGACCTCGTCAGCGTGCGAAGTTAAACTAGCAACTTTAATCGCGGGTAATGCTAACAAGTAACAAGGAGTGCAAGTAAATGACTTCAACCTGCTTTCACGAAAACCGGGTTATTATGTAAGCAGTGGCGGTGGGAAGAGGTACAATTTTCTCCTGCTTTACCGCATGCCACTCCCTTGTAAGAATTCCCTGCATCAGGAAGAAATTAAGAACAGGTTAGTTTACTTTGTAGCAGGTTTGTCGGTGGCGGTAAAAGAGTTTTGTTGACGAAATAGAATTTTAATTTGCTTACAACCACATATAGACCCCTAACATACATAGGATAACGAGTACTGGTACATGAAAAGAGTTTTCTGTAGAAAACGAGGCGGATGGGAGTTGAAACTTTTCTGAATAAAGAGTTTCCAAAGAATTGTTGCATTTTTCCCTCAATTCAGAGAATTAAACATTCATAAAGTGTGGAAAATGTTAAACTAAATTGTGATCAGATCTTTGTGGAAAGTAGCAAGAAAAATAAGAAACTGTATTGGACAGTTAGTTAGTCAAGTTTTCATTAGTTTTATTAGAAACGGAAGTCGCTGAAGTATAATTAAGATGTTATTTGGATAATTACAGACTTCAGTTATACAAAGTGAAGAGATGTAACCGGAAATAGCAAAACGAGAAATACTAGTGTTAATTGAGTCATTCCAAGTTACTTCGAATCTCATTTATATTGTCACCATCATTGGTGTCTAAAAAAAGCGAAATTTATTTTATTGGGCGACATTTCCAACTAACTTTAATGCGTAACCCAATTTTAATAAAATAGATGATAGTAATTTACCCCATTATTGAAACTCAGGGTAGTTAATATTAATCTAAATAATTTTCAATGTAGGTTATATTCTCAAAAAGGTGTAAATAATAAATTTCGATTTTGTTATAATTTCATTAGAATAATGTGCACAGCGAATTTTATAGCATTAAAATAACATTATTAATTATTAAAGCAGGCTCAAAATATTCCGGGAATGCATTGGGATACAGGAAACACGCACACAATTGCAAATAAACAGATAATAAAAATATATACATGAAAAACGCGTATAATTAAGCCCGTACAAATTCGGTCGTACTCGGATGAAAATTAATGAAAATCCCAAAATTACGCGTGACATCCCCTAATAAAATGTCATTTGCTGATGCCCACGAAAACTAATAAAATGAAACTATAGAAAATTGTTTTACTAAAGGACACGAAAGGAAATCTATTAATACGGCGAGAAGTTTCGGAGTTGTGGATGTTTTCCGATGGTTTATTCAATGTGTCCTCCAATCACTTGTACGCGTGTGTATTTTGCGATTTATTAGCGGCGGGGAAAGTTACGTCCTCGTGAGATAAATCAAATAAAATTCGCGTTTGTTTGGGTTAATGCACGTTTACAGGTGCGATGGAGGCGCCGGGCAACATGGGGTAACAAATACGGCGCGCAAAAACTCGATTACCGATCTTCTCTGATTAAAAGCGAATCCACTTAATTAGTACATAGATACGCTTTCCTGTTGCCCAAACACGGGCCGATCCTCTCCGTTGCGTAAACCGGGCCCGCTGCCAGAATGGAAAAGAATCCGGGCAGTGGGACGACCCAATCAGCGAAATTAAAAGCAAATATTTGAAATTATATAGCATGGAGGGCGAGGGTGCGTTGCTCGTCGTGATTTGATAGAAAACCTTTTGCGAAACAAAGCGTTTTACTCTAATTGCAATCGCGTTGCATGTGTTTTGAAACAATACATCTTTTTAAGAAGAAAAGCATTGATCAAAAGGCATCTCATCCTTTCATTTCACTACAGAATGGTGTAGTAAAATGAAAAGATTAAATCATGAACTATTTTTATCATACAATTCCTTTAATTCTCCCCAGCCTCTGAGTGATATATGCATTTAAAAGAATTAAAAAAATAAACAGGATGAAACAAGTTAATAGGAGGTTAAATGCCTTTTGTTATAGCGCGTCTCATAAACTCCGGCTGTAAATGTTTTGACAATTATGCCCCGCAAATATGCCACATAAAATTAATCAAAAATGCGGCCTCGTCTGCATATACCCCGAGTGGAATTTCTCTTTTTCAGATGTTCGGTGCTGGTTCCCACCGGGCGGCGTCGTGTTCGCGGGTAGCGAGAGGGAGAGAGTTTTAAACGCGGCGACGTGTAAATTATACACGAATGAAAAGTGCCACCAAAAACCCCAACCCTCAAGCGTACGACGAACGTGACCACATCTGCCTTTGATGAAACAAAAATGCGTCCCACCCACATATATATGTGTGTTAGTCTGTGTGTAACATGGCAGGCCGGGGAAAAGCGCTGCCACGAGAACAACAAGCCGGAAAATGTGCAAAAACACACCGCGGCGGTAACACGCCACAACTCCAACAACAAAAATGGCCGACATAAACACGCCGTTCAGGTTTCGAAAAGAAAAAAAAAGGTAGAAGTGGACAGAGGAGACACGAAAACCGAGTTTAAACAACGCGAAACAACGCCACCCACAACACAAACAGAAAATTATAAAGTGTGTAATAAAAAGTTATTAACCCCTTTGAGCCCCTGTTTCGAAAATGCACAAGCACAAGCATTCTCGAAACAAGGAAAATTACGATAAAACCTGCAAAAGATCACAAAAAAAATATGCAACTGGATAATATATCATTGGCATCATTGGCATCATTGGCATTGGGGTAGAATGTATTTATGCAGGGAGAAATAATATCAGGCGCGAGTCACGTCACTGCCAGTGATGGAACGTGTTTCGAAATTAAATACTTTTTTTAATTTCTAGAGGATTTTGTGAATCGAATAAATTTGGGCAAGCGTTTACTCGCAAACGCTGGATCGTAAAAATAGATTCGATACGTGAAAAACTCATCAGCACTGGGCGCTGCATGTCATGCATATTGTGACATGCATGCAGAAATGTAATGTGTGCGTTACACAGGATGACAGAATACATCAAAATACGCAAAATATTTATATCTGACGTCGTGCCAACAATTTATGCATTTTATCGCGATATATCTTGACAATTCGGACGAATCGGCAAGTCAACGTATGAAAATCCTTTCGAAATTCCCCCCTGACCACGTTGAAAATAAAATAGATTACGATCGTTTACCTAAATCGCGATAAAACCGTATAGTTTTATGGCAAACTATGGATTTCGATCGGCGGTATTTATATTCATACAAATATTTACATCAACCGTGGATTTAAAAGCGCGTGCAATCGCTCGGGTTTTTCATGCGCGAAAAACGCGCTGAAAACGAAAATACAAATTTACAGTTGGCAGCGCACGACCCCCAACTTACGTGTCAAATATTGGATGTTTATATTCATTATATTCAAATTCATATCGGTGTAGTTGCCGTCTGGAAACGAGATTTGATTAGGTTTATTCCTGCTGTTTTACAGACTTCGTTGTGTTTAAAAAAGTTGAGAAAATTCAATGAAAATAAAATATTCGCAGGCTTTTGATTACGTTAAGTGCGAAAGGATATCGAAACACTTCGACAGAGAAACATTGTGGTTTTGTGCGTGTGCGCGCAAACGGAAAAGGTCGCATAACTCTCAAAATGGCATTCGTAATGGCTGGAAATGACAAAAGCGCAATCAATCCGCCACCCCGTACCACTGCCGCCGCTGCGCCGCCGGCAGTCTACGGAGAATTGGCGACGGAATCGGCGACAAGGTTGGCATTATGTGGAAAATAGCAATTCACGTAAAATGGCGTCGCTTTCCTTTCGGACACGGTAAACCTTTTCGCTGCGCTGTGTCGCAGCAAAGCGATGGGATCATAATTTCATTCATTTCGCACTTCATTTGCCATTTTTTCCGATTGGATTTCGCACTTTTTGTGATTTAAAGGATGACATTTTCGCAGAAAATCGCAGGAAGTGTTGTAAACCTTTTTAAATCAACTGTTGAGACTCCTTTTTTAAATAATTCTTATGTTTGATATTTTCAATAAAAGTACTTCTATATTCAGTTACATAATACCGTTGAATAATTTATTAAATGTCATAATTATTGCATTATATTTGCATTATATTATATTTTAGGGCAATATACGCTGGTTTTCGCCACTTTTTTTAATTATCGTATATTTTCACACAAATCAATTGGAAAAGTGTTCAACTTTTAAAATCGTATTAGTTTTTAAATATTTTTGTTTGTTTCGTCGAATTTGCAATAAAAACGTGTATATCTAGATTTACTTAACAATATATAATAATTTTAAAACAAACATTCATGATTTATTGTTATTAATTTAATATTAATAAGTACATAATTAATAATGTTTACAATTTCCAGGAATTTCAATTATACTTATATAATATTATGCTTGCAAATGTTACATATTTGAGATAATTTTGTAATAATTTTAGCACATTTTAGCTCATTAACACTACTACTATCATACAGTGAACGACCCCAGGTAGGAAAAATTATTACCAGGTACTTGCTCTCAAATATGTAATTCAACTTCACACTAAATTGCCAAATTCTATATAAACATAAATTTTGCAAATGTTAATTGATCATTCAATGATTTACTTATTATTATATTCCTAAAATTCATTAAATATTTGTAAAAAATCGGAAAGTCCAATCATTTTGACGTATACATATCAGATAAATGTCTGATAATATGCTATCAGATATTTACCTGAACTTTTTCAATAGTACTTGTTGAATTGTCAAGGGTACCCAATAATTCCGGGTTACTCGGCTTAAACCGGGATTTTATTGCTGCCCATGGCTAATGTTCCTCTGATGATTTTTCTCGTTTACTTATTTAATTCATACTCTATGTGTTCTTGCCCGTATAATAAAGACGTCGTTCCGAATTACCGTGAGTTTGGACTGTGACGTTGGGGGTGAGCCGAGTCCATCTTGAAACGTAAGAGCTCAAGGCAACAGAGATCCTGTTAAGTCAGGTCCCGTACATCACCATACACTAAATTGTGTAATTAAAATTGCGTCACAGTAGTTATTAGGAATATTAGTTACTTATCCTGCAATGCGCATATTTTCTTTTGAATGAACTGTTTCTGGGTTCGATCGATTATATCCAAACTAGTAACTATTTATAGTTAATAGTCATAGGTTGTAGTAATCTATCCATGGTCATACTATACTTTTATCGCTACAAGTCTGACTAGCATTAACAGACATCTCTGGAAATGAGTATTCGAACCAGGTTCTAGCCACAGATTGACTATGAAATACCTCATTATCCTCGTAACTAAATATTCAAAAATTCGAGACATAATATAATACCAAATATATTTGTAAAAATAACATGTAAATTGTCGATAGCATTTATTGGTTCAAACTTGTTCACACGAAAATATAACAACGTACAATATTTCGTAATTTTAAGTATTCCTTTCTATGACAGATGAAATTTGCTCCTACCAATAAACTGGGAGCAGTTATTTGTGAATTCCACCGAAGACCTCCTTATATTAATATTCCGGAAACGTTTTAACCGCAGGAAAAACTTGCAACGTCAAACCGCATTCAGGAAAACTAGCTACTTAGTGTGTTCCTTGAGGCACGAGCGCCAAGATGAAGTTTCATTAGTTTTTATGAATACAACTAATTGCGCCAGGCAATTAAAATTTCTTTTATTACCTTTCCGCTTCCCGAGTGGAACTTTTCTTACCCTATTTTCCACCATCGAGCTGCTGCTCGTTGTAGAGAACTTCAATGTTATCATTACGTTCTACCACCCGCACTTTTAACTCGCGTTCACATATCCCAGCGTTATCGCAGCCGCTATCATAATTATAGTTTTGTTGCAAAGTGGAGCAAAATGCGTTCGTCCTACGCTCGCACACAGCTGCCAGTTTGTAATTAAAACTCGTAACAACTCCGACAACTCCATCATGAAACACAAACGAAATCAGCTGTAATAAAGTAGGCATTTTATAGTTGGAGGTTCAATCATAGATTGTTGCTATTGTTGTTTTACCTGTTGACCCAATAATTAAACGTTTCAGTGTTAGATGCAAGTATCGAGCATCGAATATATTTCGCACATAGTGTTATGCCATTGCTCTCCCGGCCGTAAATAACGAAATTGAATAACAATTTGTCTGCGCAAATAGCCAAACAATTGCAATTAATTAGCCGCATGAAGCGTGATTTATGTGTCAGAGAATGCGCGTTTGATTGGCGAATATCGCCGGGATTCATTTTCGAGTGTAATAATGTGTAATAATTGTGGTGTACGCTACTGTTGGCTGGCTCCCCCGGGCTGCAATTTGCTGAAATATTAGCTAAATATCCAATATTGTACTATGAACATATCATTAGTGTTTTAATTATTTAACAGCCACCCAACTAACCGGAAAATTTAGTTTGCCGTGCAATCATGCACGCGATTCACAAATATGTTGGCATATAATTTAACATTAAAATTTGTCATTGAAAATGTCATTTTCTTGAAATAAACATAAATCTATATTTTCCAAAAATAGTCATCACCAATATGATATAGTTTTTTTAACCAGAAAACAAATCAACTTTCGCGCAGGAATCTATAATCAAAACACTCTGAGAAATCTTTCGAATAACAAATTAAAATCAATAGATGATCGTCTAAACGATTCACGCATATATAAGACTAATTGTAATGATTGTAACAGGTAGAAGCTTCAACATTAGATTTAAGGAACATCTGAGAATTTCCAACATTTCAGGAAATTCCCCGCACTCTGCCTTAACCGAACATCTTGCAACATCTGGACACCAGTGCGACATCTCAAATTTGC
>WSZQ02068041.1:5147-19778 GCA_019419845.2 Weissflogia rhopalogaster
TCGTGAGTTTAGGGTTAGGCTGGTTGGCTTTTCTAGTTAAGATAAGTTAGTTCAGCTTAGGTAATATAGGTAATAATACACTATACAGCGAACCCTCGATAGCATGGTCTCTTTTAGATTGCGATGTTTATCGGAAAACATAATTCTAACTAAATCCCCAACCACATGATTCCTTTCGCGCCGTTTTGCTAGTGGAGGTGCTAAAATGTTCTGTTAGAATATTGAAGAAAATGTAATTTGGGGATTTATAGATTTTATTAGAAAAATAATTCCTTTACAAATATAATTTGGTTGAAAATATATTAAGTGTGTTTTAATGTTGGTGTGGCTTGTGCTCTGGGTGGTCAGCATGGCCGGAGTATTTCACATCAGCGTTGAATCCACTGTGCTTGTCAGAGGTGTAGTGAACAGTGCGAATCCTGCCATCAGGTTGAACCAATGTGTAGTATCCCTTAACAACGTCACCATCACGTTCCTCATGTTGGGACTTGATGTCATGGGTATGGAGATCTTCAACACCATACTTGTAGTCATATTTGGGATGGTGCTAAATATATTAACCAATTAATAAATCATTTTTATAAAAATTGAAAATTTTATTACGTGTGGATAGTGTTCCTCATGATGTCCGGCATGTCCTGAAGCCTCACCACCATGATGGTAGCTGCCATGTTCAACGTGGTTGTTTACCGAGGCGTAAGATGTAGCATGATGATGTTGGCCCAAAACACATACAACAGCCGCAGCTAGGAGGCAAACTTTGAAAAACATTTTTTGCTAATTGTTTGTATCGAATCGTAGATATTTGATCGAATTATGTCAATCAATGAAACCTGCAATTCTTTTATATTCAAAACTAAAACGGTTGGTACCACCTCCAACTATCCACTTTATAGTGCAGTTTACATTAACCATTCACTTAAAAATTTAATTGAATAATCCCAAATTATGTTATGCTTAACTGGTTACCTTATAAAACACAACGTATGATCTAAATTTGATAAGTGCACATTCCGACGGTGTAAAATACGTAACCATTGTCTAATAATTGGAATTTTTTCGTTTTTGCAGACCCATACACATGTTATATTTATGGATTTGATCACAGGGATCAGTACACGCATGAATGACTTTCATTTGAAACGTATACCGGCTGTTACCAATATTTGGTGAATGGAACAATTCGATTTTACGTTGTAAACGAATAAACTTTACAACAACGTTATGTGCATGCAATACACGTTTCACGAAAAAATGGGAAAATCTATATGTAAAATTATCGTTTTTCGGACATATCAAATGAAGCAGGTAATGAGTTTTTCATAATACAACTGCTAATTGATTGTTATGCTCTAAATAATTCATATTATAATTTTGAGAAAAGTTGGTAATAGTTTAATTCAAGCGAAGTTTTCCAAACTTTATGAAATTTGCAGACAGTTTGGAAACTCAACAACAAAACTACTTTAATATTTAATATGCGGTTATTCATCTCATAATATGCCAAAGTTTTAGGTAATTTGAAACAACTTCAGCAGACTGTGCAAACTAAATATGGTATTATAGGGTAAATTATAGACAATGAAATTCATTTCATGGTAATACATTTGAAAAGTTTGAAAATTAGGTATTAGGAATCAGTATATAAAGCTGGAGAATAATATAATCTTATATGGAAAATTACGGGACCCACCATTTTTTTCGTTTTGGATAGATTTTCATATCAATCGCCCACTCACATATGTCTCGGATGATCCTCGGGATATGGATGTTTTGACCCCTAATAAATTCCTTTTTAATCCAAGAATGAATTTAATGCCGGATTGTGATCTCTCTGAGAGTACGTTTTTGGGATGTCGACCTAGATACCAACAGACTATTCGAGAGGCTCTCCGTCAGATTTCGACGAGAATATTCAGGGCAATTACGGTTGCGTCAGCCCAAGCAGGTTAGTCGCCAGCTTCGTAAGGGGGAATTGGTTCTTATTGGCGAAAATCGACCCCGAGCTGAATGGTAATTAGGAAGAATTCATGATCTCGTCTATAGAACCGATGGTGTCGTTAGGATTGCCACGGTTGACGCTGGCAAGGGAGAATTGATAAAACCAGTGCGAAACTTATATGCATTGGAGTGTGACGATCATACCGAGAAGAGGACTTGAAAGGTAGAGGATTCGATAAGGGCTGACCGCATAGTCCGTTGGAATCCCGGGGTATGCAATCGATGCTCGACAAATCAAAGAAAAACAAGATTTGTATATGATGTCATATATTAAAAGAGCCATATATCAATATTTTTTTAAAAGAATTATAATTTCTTATAAATTTATTACAAATATATATTTACAATATCTATAATCACAGGCCGCATTGCCGAATTTAATCAAACGGGTCAATTTAGGAGACATTTTAGTGATGACCATGGTGTGCAGGATGAGCAGCATGACCGGAGTATTTGACATCAGCGTTGAATCCAGTATGCTTATCAGAAGTATAATGAACAGTGCGTGTTCTGCCATCGGGTTGAACCAAAGTGTAGTAACCTTTAACAACGTCTCCATCGCGCTCCTCATGTTGAGACTTGATGTCATGAGTGTGAAGATCTTCAACGCCATATTTGAAGTCATATTTGGGATGGTGCTATAAATTATAAACCCATTTAATAAATTGTAACAAAAAACTAAATAAATCATTAGTCTTACGTGTGGGTAATGATCCTCATGATGACCACCATGTCCCAATTCCTCGCCACCATGATGGTAGCTGTGATCCACGTGGTTATTCACCGATGCATAGGAGGTAGCATGATTATGTTGACCCAAAACGCAGGCAACAGCCGCAGCTAAGATACAAACTTTGAAGAACATTTTGTTGGTTTGTGTTTGTTGTTTGTTGGAGAAGTGAACAAACTATGACCATTGCCCATCAACTCTGCTATTTTATACCAAAATGTTGAAGCAATGTTTCGTACACCAATTTCCCCTCCATCACGCACTTTGGTGTTACGTTATATTAAATTCTATTCGCGCCGCATATTTCATAGTGTACCTAATTAAAAATTTAAGGAAATGCTTACTTTATCATAATATGCATGCGTATTGTGTGTATTCTTACATAATGTTTAACATAAAAATTAAATTAATGTACAATGTACTAGTTTCCTTTTTTAATACGTTTAATCTGTTTCAATTTGTCCGAAACTGAACCTGTCACCAAATTAATGCATATAACACGTAACAATTCGTTAGATAATTATTGCCGTTACTTGGCTTTACTGACCCACACATTTATCATTCTTACTCCGCCATGATCTCGATTCAGCGCTTTAATTTTTTATTCCGAATATTCCTATTATCTTTGTAGGTGAACAGTTTAAAATGCACTTATTTAGTTCTACTCACATAAGAATATTTAAATATTGATTTTTACTACATTTTTATAAATCATAAAATGCCTTAAAATAAATAATATTTTAACGGACATATTGATAACACTGCGCAACAAAATTTTATTAGATAAACAGTCATGAAGGAAATTGTCGGGTTGAACACGAATATAACTATGGGGAAAGGTGATAAGGTCTAGTTTTTGTAATATTAACCATTTTGTGTTGAAGGGTCCTAAATCGCACCATATAAAACTTGTTACACTTCGATAAAAATACGTTAACCTGACTGAATTTGACGTTTTGATCCAGAATAGCTCTAGTTTCCGTGATATTTGTGGTAAAAGGTGGCATATCGCCTTATATCAATTTCATTCAAAATGTAATTAACTGATGGAAGTCTTCAACCCAGTTTTAACAAAAAAAGGCAGCGGTCGTCCCTACTTCAAATTCAAAGGAGATCGGCATCGTCCCTATACACATACACATTCATATAAAAGGAATCGCAGACAAACTGTCAAACTAACAAGCTGAATGGCCAAGTATGAACCGTGAAAGGCGGACGAGAAAACCTATACCAGACCTCAGGGCCTCAGAGAACATGGCGAAGATGACTTCTGGCTGTGCCAATTTCTAAGAGGTCATGGTTGTTTTGTCAGGTATCTTTATCATATAAAAAAAGGTTCGCTGCGTAGAAAGTGGCACTGCAAAACATACTATTATCATTTGGCTCGCCTGAAGAACCACGATGATAAATCAGTTGGGCATCGACGTTCAGGTCACGTATGTGATTACGATTATGTTAGCATGCGAAAATCAGTGGAGTACCTTCGCAAACTTTATAAAGAACATCCAGCATCAGAAGGGTGCCCAGGCTAGGTGACATAATTGCCAATAATAAGCATCCATAATATTAGCGGGAAAAAAGTAGTAGTCTATAGGTCAAAGGGAATTTGTAACTTTAATTAATGTACATTATGGAATTAACTAATTTATTGTAATTTTGAAAATGTATTAAACGCATGATATCAATAAACTAGAAATATTATCATTATTACAATTGAAAATCGTGAAAGGAGAAATAAAATAGTGAAATATAATTTATATGAATATATATTTTGTACACATTTACGAGTGCAATTTTATTGTTCTCTTACATAAAACTGCATTTGATCTCATTTTATAAAATTTACCATCAAATACACATCGTATATATTTATAAATTAATTAGGTATGTCATAATTTTAAACGTATCTGCAATAATCATGTGAAACTGCATGAAGTAGTAATTCATAAAAAATTATGTATAAATGTTTATTCCAAAAATATATTATATGCAATTTTACTAATTGTAAATATAATCACAATAGGAAGCAAAATATTTGACTGAATAGATTTTAATGGTGTTCAGGATGATCTGCGTGTCCGGAGTATTTCACATCAGCATTGAATCCAGTGTGTTTATCAGAGGTATAGTGAACAGTACGGATTCTACCATCGGGTTGAACCAAGGTGTAGTATCCCTTAACAACATCACCGTCACGTTCTTCATGTTGAGTCTTAATGTCGTGGGTGTGGAGATCTTCGACGCCATATTTGAAGTCATATTTGGGATGATGCTACATAGGAACAATAATAATTAAAATATTTAAATCATTTAAATAAAGTATATTACATGTGGGTAATGTTCCTCATGATGACCAGCATGTCCCACACTGTCTCCACCATGATGGTAACTGCCATGTTCTACATGGTTATTCACCGAAGCGTAAGATGTGGCATGGTGGTGTTGGCCCAAAACACAGGCAACGGCAGCTGCAAGCATGCAAACTTTGATAAACATTGTTGAGATTTGCTGGTTTGTTCTGGGATACAAACGAATACTGAATGTGCTTAATGGAAAGTAACAGCCAACTTTTATACTGTATGTCCAGGCCATTTCTCCTTCCGCTCGGCCATTAAATTTCGACAAAGACGTAATAAATACCTACATATTAGGTTCATGATGTGTAATAAAGTGTTGTAACTAGATGCAATTTCATTGATTATCAAGCTTTCTTTATATTTCATTTACATATATTGTATGTATATGGTGTGTATAGTATATTGTACAACGAGCATGGAATGATACCGTTTCCTCGCGAGGCTGGGGAATTAATTGCAGCATTGGACGAAGGCGACTGGTGCAACTCACTCTATATAATAATGAATAGTTTGCAGGCATCGGTGTGTCTACGGTATCTGCCATCAAAAATTACAGATTAACTATGAGTACCTTCAGTGCGGATATGATAACCCGCAGGATATGTATATCATTTCTTAATACAAACAAGACTGAGATGTATATATTATACAGCAGGAGCAGAGAAATAATATTTTCATATTATCAAGAAAGTTAACCTTCCCGTTGAATCAATACTATCTACTACTATTATGAGAGATTTATTCGAGTAATCTTTAATGACTTCAGCGAGCTACACATATCGAGATGAACAAATAATCACATGTAGGCAAATCTTTAAAATGTTAAACATGAATGTCGTTAATTAAAAAAAAAAACATGACCGCAGCCGGACTTAAACTGGCAATCATGACTATTATGAGTTGAAGCCCCACAATCAACGGATTGCATTATCATATTCTGTGTCTGGATAATTATGAGAATTTATGTCACTTATACATTCATGTATAATGTGCTATATAATAAATTACTGAAGGGAGGCCAATAATGTATTTTTTGCAATACAAATTTTAAAGGTAATTTTCTTTCTAGTTAGTCTTCTCACATTCTGGCTTTAATATTCAAATCCTATCTAGGCCGAGCGTGGTCTGGGTAATTCTGTGGTTCTGAACACATACTGAATCATCCAGACGGTTATATCAACAGGACATAATTGATCAGAAAACTAGTTACGGTTAATAACATTATTTGTTTCTTTGTGAAATGGAAAATGTCATTCACATAATTGCTACGTCTAAAGAATACTCATGTGGAAATAGTAAAAATATTACGACTAACGTGTATTTTTTTACAATAATTTAAATAAATATAGATAATTGGAAGATATGCCACTTTTACAAAGCTATAACAGCAGACGCTGGGCTAAAAATGAAAAATAAGGGATAATATGTAGCGATATCAAACGTTTGTAACAACTTATGATATGAAATGTTGCACTCTAAACATGTATTAAGAATTTGCAAAACATATATGGCCATCATAAACCATAGTTTCAAAGAACAAAGTCTTCCAAATATGTTTAAGTATTTATTTCAAAAATATATTATTTACAAATTGACAAAGTATAATCACAAACATAATCAAAGTATTTGAAGCCTATCGATTTTAGTGGTGTTCGGGGTGATCAGCGTGACCGGAGTATTTCACATCAGCATTGAAGCCAGAGTGTTTATCAGAGGTATAGTGAACAGTACGGATTCTACCATCGGGTTGCACCAAGGTGTAGTATCCCTTGACAACATCACCATCACGTTCTTCATGTTGAGTCTTAATGTCGTGGGTGTGAAGATCTTCGACGCCATATTTGAAGTCATATTTAGGATGATGCTACATATGAACAATAATTATTATAATTTATAAATTGTATAAAGCAAGTATATTACATGTGCGTAATGTTCCTCGTGATGACCAGCATGTCCCAAACTCTCGCCTCCATGATGGTAACTACCATGTTCTACATGGTTGTTCACCGAAGCGTAAGATGTGGCATGGTGGTGTTGGCCCAAAACACAGGCAACAACAGCAGCAAGAATGCAAACTTTGAAAAACATTGTTGATATTTGCTAGTTTGCTCAGAGAAACAAACGAATACTGAATGTGCTTAATTGAAAGTAACAGCCAACTTTTATACTGTATGTGCAGACCAGTTCTCCTTCCACTCGGCCATTAAATTTCGACAAAGACGTAATAAATACTGATCTACATATTATGTTTATAATGTGTAATATATTGCTGTATCTAAATGCAATTTTATGATATAGAAAGGAAACGTCCTTAATATTTGATGTATATATTTATTTAAAGAAATGCTTAGGTTTTATCTAATAATATCTTATTCAAGTTACAATTAAAACAAACTTATATAGTTCATATTCATATTCATATTGTTCATGTTCATATTGTTATTGTTATTTTCGTAGACCTTTTTGGACCTGTTGAATTTGCACAAGAACACGGTAACCTCTTACGTTTACGTAAGGAACTATGTTGCCAAGGATACCCTTCTTATTCTAAAATTGTAACATGCACTAGAATGAGAACTATTATCTGCAACTGAAAATATTTATGACGGTTCGTGGTAAGTATGAATTCAAATGCGGCATTAAGGACAACTACCCTAATGACATCAAATCGCATAAGAAGGAGCGTGAGGATAATGTTGTGAAGCATTGGACGCAAGCAACCGGTAGAATTAGTAAAATTCACTACACACGTGACAAGCATGTAGGTTTAGAATTACACATATTACACTCTGGGCCCAATTGAACAGAATATGAGGACCTGCACCCCCACGTAATCGTTACTAATTTCGATGCTCATTTCGCATGTGAAGCATCCATCTTCAGAAATATATTAAATTTTTAAAATCTTGTTTCTACTACTGAGTAATGGGAGACTTCCTGGGGCAGTTAACTGGTCTCACTAGGTACAGACGGTTGGGGTGGTTTCTTGACATGGCTAATGGGCAAATACCACGAATTGTTTAGAATAACTTAAAGATTTAGCTTAAAAATTTCATTGCAAAAATGAAAATTGCGCGATTAGGATCCCTGTTACGTGTAAAAATTGGGAAAGTCAGAAGACGATACATGTATAATTCGTGAAAGAGTAAATGAGCCTCTTAGGCAAGTTCAGCCCCTTGTCTCCTAATTATTGTTGATCAAATATAAAGTTATCTTAAGTTATCGAGCAGCTAGTGCTTGAGAGGTTTGATTGTATATATAATATTTGTAGATTTATAAAACATGTACGCCAATCACAATACAACAATTACAAATGTACACTAAATAATTATGTATAATTTATTTTATTATAAAAATATGTTATTTACAATTTGAGTATTCATATTCAAAATATTTCCTTGAAACTGAGAGAGTTTAGTGGTGTTCAGGGTGATCAGCGTGGCCAGAGTATTTCACATCAGCGTGGAAGCCGGTATGCTTATCAGACGTGTAGTGCACAGTACGGATTCTGCCATCGGGTTGAACCAAGGTGTAGTATCCCTTGACAACATCACCATCACGTTCTTCATGCTGGGACTTGATATCATGGGTATGAAGATCTTCTACGCCATACTTGTAATCATATTTCGGATGGTGCTACAAATGTACAAGAATTATTACAATATATAAATCGTGGATAGCAAATATATTACATGCGGGTAATGTTTCTCGTGATGACTAGCATGTCCCTCACTCTCTCCGTCATGATGGTAACTACCATGTTCTACAAGTTTTACATTGTTCACCGAAGCGTAAGATGTGGCATGGTGGTGTTGGCTCAAAACACAGACAACAGCAGCAGCAAGAATGCAAACTTTGAAAAACATTGTTGAGATTTGCTGGTTTGTTCCGGGATACAAACGAATACTGAATGTGCTTAATTGAAAGTAACAACCAACTTTTATACGGAATGTGTTCGGCCATAAAATTTCGGCAAAGACGTAATCGCTACTAATCTACATAGTATGTTTATATGTGTAATATATTGTTGTAACTGAATGTAATTTCGCTGATGTTATATATTCTGACTATCACACAATTGGTGGTGAGCCTTGGTGAAAGATTAGTTTATTCAAACGCTCTGGATTGGAACCCCAAGGTAAATTTTTACCTGGGCAACTGCAAACCACGTTGCATAAAATAATAGGGACAGAGGACACTGGAAAAAAGAGAGGAGATGAAAGCGTTGGGATCTATATTCGGGTTCTATATTCACAAGGAATAATTAGGCTTGATGATGATGATACATTCAAAACCCACATCTGTTACGTATTACAAATTGTTGGTTTTATGCTTATTGAATGGCAATGATAGGACAAGGTGCTACCCAGTGTACCAATGGCTGGCCCAAATATGGATTTTCCGTAATAAAAATATTAAAGGTAACTTTCTTTGGAGTAAAGTTTATCAAAAATCCGTACATAAGTCGAATGTTTCCTGGATATTTGTAGATTTATGTATCGATGACGAGAGCATTTACCTTATTTTAGTTATAGTGGTTTGCAGTCAGAAAAATACCTCTAATTCAGTATTTATAGGAATGCCGTGTTTCATATCACTATTACGTGTATTCAGAAATCATTTTATTATCCTTTTTTATGAATTTAAATAATAATTTAACAATTATTATTTTACAAAAATATTATTCACAATTTGACAAAATGCAATCAAGGTGGTGTTCAAGGTGATCAGCGTTGCCGGACTATTTCACATCAGCGGGTATGTTTAGAAGAGCTATAATGAACTGTACGGATTCTGCCATCAGGTTGAACCCAGGAACATCGCCATCACGTTCTTCATCCTGTGACTTAATATCATGGATGTAGAGACCTTCAATGCCATGTTTGTAGTCATATTTAGGGTACAGCTGTAAATTAATTTTAATTATTAAAGTATATTAAACGAATGTGGCGAATGTGAATTTATGAGTTCAGATGTTGCACTTATATATGATCATCATAAATCATAGTTTAAAGAACAAAGCCGTTCAAGTACGTATAAGTATTTATTACAAAAATATTTTATTTACACATTTACAAATTATAATCACACAATCAAAGAATTTGAAGCCTATCGATTTTAGTGGTGTTCGGGGTGATCAGCGTGACCGGAGTATTTCACATCAGCATTGAAGCCAGAGTGTTTATCAGAGGTATAGTGAACAGTACGGATTCTACCATCGGGTTGAACCAAGGTGTAGTATCCCTTGACAACATCACCATCACGTTCTTCATGCTGAGTCTTAATGTCGTGGGTGTGGAGATCTTCGACGCCATATTTGAAGTCATATTTGGGATGATGCTACATATGAATAATATTTATTAAAATATATAAATCGTATAAAGCAAGTACATTACATGTGGGTAATGTTCCTCATGATGACCAGCAGGTCCCACACTCTCTCCACCATGATGGTAACTACCATGTTCTACATGGTTGTTTACCGTAGCGTAAGATGTGGCATGGTGATGTTGACTCAAAACACCGACAACAATAGCAGCAAGGATGGAAACTTTGAAAAACATTGTTGAGAATTGAGATTTGTTCTAGTAAACACACGAAGACTGAATGTGCTTAATTGAAAGTAGCAACCAACTTTTATACATGTGCAGGTTCGGTTCTCCTTCCACCCTACCATTCAATTTCGGCAAAGACGTAATGAATACTAATGTATACATTATGTTTATAATATGTAATATATTGATGTAACCAAATGTAATCTATTTTTTTTTCGGGAGCTTCCATTCTAATTGATTTATTTATTTTAGTTAGTATATTTTAGTATTACCACGCATGTATAAAAACTTTATGGTAAATTAACTGAGAATTATGAATGCAGGGATCAAATAATATAATAGATATCTAGGGGTTGTTGATCGTTATATTGAGCACTTTAATAGTTTGGTTCTACTTTTAATATATTAGTGAACGTACATTATCTACATACAAGCTATACATCTCCAAGCATCCCATCTCCAATCTCATGGCATTACCATCTCGTACGAATCTGTAAGAAACCATGTTATCGGGGTTATACTTTGGACATTTTTTACTTTCCCAGGAAGATTATTCAGATCTGTAAACGTTTAGATTGTTTCAGGTAGAATCCATACTCTCGACAATGAATTTGAGATTTACAAGGATCAACGATGCCAACACTGATAATAAATATTCATAGTATAGCGACCAATCAGTATAATCCTTCCAACTAACGATTTCTATGTCAAAAATTTAATAATATTGACCATTTCGATCGTTCCGATATGTACATCCTTATGTATGTGTTACAAAATTGCCTGTTGTTCTATTTGTTTGATTTACCAAGCATCGTGTACTGTAACCATTAAAATGTATATGTTCAGCTTAATTAACCATTAATACATTTTTATTTTTACTTATGAAAATGCCGTTAATCATTATCGCAATCGGAGGTGTAAGATGTAGCATGATGATTTTTTTCCCAAAAACACAGCCAACAACAACAGCAAGAATGCAAACTTTGAAAAACATGGTAGTTATTTTTAGTCTGTTGTTAAGTAAAACCGAATACAGTATGTGTTGAACCAAAAGTAACATTCACTATTCATACGGAGTGTTTACTACTTCCACTCCATTAACAAATTTCGGCAATGCCGCAATTATAAGTAATCTACATATTTTAACACCTTCCGAATCCGATTGATTGAGTCTCATTGTGGTTGCCTTAATGTAAAATAAATAACCTACTTTTTTCATTTATTCGTAGTTGGTATTTGGAACACATAGAATATAGTTTTAATACAATGAAAGCAATTAGCAAATTAGGGAAACCGAAAGGTGCATTTTTAACTAGAGGGAAAGTGAGGGGCCTTTCTTACACAATTTAGTGGAAGCAGTCAACCTGTATATATCAATTTGTACAGTGATGTTATATTGCATGTACAATTTGGTATTCTTATGAAACATCAAAAATAACACAGTCAACTTAAAGGAACACAAAAATGTTTAAAATAGTTCTTATTCCTGGCGTTCTAGCTGTTGCTCGCACTAATTGTAAGATGCAGGTTCATGCGATTTCGCATACATACATGGTAAACTATGTTGTTTAAAAAGCTAATCGTCGTACTGATGGTTTGATCAATGCCGAGAAAAGTAACCATGAGAATAATTATCTACATGTACGTTTATTTCTAGGGTTGTGATTAGAAATATTTTGTAATAAAACAAAACACATCATCATCACGCCCTTCATATTGGAATCATGGGTGGGGAGATCTTCAACGCCATATTTATAGTTATACTTTGGGTGGTGCTAAAATTATGAGATCAATTATTAAACTATTCGAATTTTACAGATTAAATTAATTAGATCTCAACATGTCGGCAAATTTCATTGGCCGTAGCGAGTATACCCCGGCTTTTTGCCCTGTATAGATCGATATGTTTTTGATATGAAGACAAAGTATCAATAGCAGATTTACAAAACATTTACACCAATCGTAACACACAATTGGAATACCAAATGAAAACATAATTTAAAAACAAAAAAATATGTATTATTTTTTATTACAAAAATATAGTATATACAAGTTGTAAAAGTATAATCACAAGTGCTATCGGGTAAATTATTAAGTTTATAGAATTTAGTTATGTTCTGGATGGTCAGCGTGACCAGAGTATTTCACATCAGCGTTGAAACCACTGTGCTTGTCAGAGGTGTAGTGAACAGTGCGAATCCTGCCATCGGGTTGAACCAAAGTATAGTATCCCTTCACAACATCTCCATCACGCTCTTCATGCTGGGACTTGATGTCATGGGTGTGGAGATCTTCAACGCCATATTTATATTCATACTTTGGGTGGTGCTACAAATTAAGAGAGCAATTATTCAACTGTTTAAATTGCTCAAATTAAATGTATTACGTGTGGGTAGTGTTCCTCATGATGTCCAGCGTGATCCGAATCCTCACCATCATGATTGTAGTTACCATGTTCGACGTGGTTGTTTACTGAGGCGTAGGAGGTAGCATGATGATGTTGAGCCAAAACGCAGGCAACAACAGCAGCAAGGATGCAAACTTTGAAAAACATTGTTGAGAATTGCTACTTTGTTCTAGTATGCTAGAATACTGAATGTGCTTAAAGGAAAGTAACAGTCAGCTTTTATAGGAATTCAGCTACTTACATTCCACTACCAAATGTGGAGAATGTCGTAATAAAATCGATCTACGTATTTGATGTTAGAGAAACGAGATATGTTCTATTCGTCTGTAGGTGATCTTCTTTAAGGGGCTACTATTTTTTTAAGTATTACGAGAAATCGATTGAAAGCTTACCAGAATAGTAAACAATAATAAGCCATATTATAAATGGAAAATTGCTAATACTGTAGGCATTAACCGATAATCTATTAACGAAATTGTATAGTAATGGAGTAATTCCAGTTGATTACGCACACTTGCACCGATCAATGTGTAACTGTGTTCGAGATAATTAATTATACCACGTTATTAAACCATAAATCATTTACACATGTATGTTCACTGAAATCTACATCAAATATAATTAAATTCGATAAAATCTACATTTATGACCAATAATAATAACTGGATGAGTAAATATGATAATAATGACATCCTAATAAAAATTGACTTACAATGAAAAGGAACAAACTAAGTAAAAATCGGATATAAATCTTGGGCCAAATAAATCGTGCCAAAGAACGTTGAGTGAAGTGTAAATTTTTTCCGGTCGAAGGCGCTACGCCGTGGCGCCAAGCTTAAGCTTTATATAATCGAAGTTTTAATTAATTTCCAAGTTGGATAACACGTCAGCCTGCTCGTCGCAGCTGACATAATTGTGCGCGCCCGAATGGACGATACGTTTCAGGCGCAATTCGGCGAATAATTGGCGCAAGCGCTGCGATGTTAATAGCTGCATCCCTGTGAAAATGAGGCAGAAATCACCACGAAAATAAATCAATATTTACAAAAAAGAAATCACATAGCGTTTATAAAATTTTGATCGAGAAAGCGAATTAATAATTCCGGGGTGAGGATACACCGATATATGTATTGCCCTGCTGTTGGTTATTTTGATGTGCAAATTGAATATTCTAGTATTAGCCTTGAATATCGATCCTGCTACGTAGACAGATGTGGTTTGTTTGGATTTCCTCTTCCCGTCGATCGCTAACATATTGCTGGCTTTCGCTACTGCTGTGGGATAAACCCCATTGAGATGGCAGCGGTTTTCCGCCCTGTATCTATACAACCAGGTGTAGTAGCACATATGTAGTTCGTGCTTTGATTGGTCGCCACAGAGTAAACAATGTATGTGTTTGGATCAATCTCTGAATATAGCAGAGATTGGACATACGGTAATCCAGCCGTTTTTATATAAATATATTTGAATAATAATGGATTTTAGTACCTTCTTTGTGTTGGAATGCTTTGTGTTGACTTATAGGAAGCACGAGTGTTATGCCAATAATGGTTATTATTATTATTATTATTATTATTATTA